>OW026521.1:53548640-53675210 GCA_932274085.1 Protocalliphora azurea | reverse complement strand
TTATAATAATTAATTACTTTCTAATATACTTCATTAACCATATTCTGCTTACGAAAATAATTTAGATAAATTCTTATAAATGTGAAAAATCACACAAAAATTTGAAAACGCTTGATCCAAGTGGAAATTACGTCCAAAAATTAGGAAAAATCGATTCTAAACATTTAATAATTTTTCATTTGAAATATAACCCAAATTAGTATTTAAATTTTTGGTTGGGTTTTATTGGGTTATTTTGATGGCAGCCGTTTTATAGTTTATTTATACATTTAATACAACATCTTTAAAAAAAATATGAACAACTAAAGTGAACGATTTTTGTAAATTAGAAAAAATGTCAACTTTTTTATGAACTTATTTCTTGGAGCATTTGAAATTTTTTGACCCTTTTTAAAGTTCATTTTATCCTCCTTTTTGCTGATTACTACTAAATGTATACACCGCGTGATCCATTTCGAGGTTCCATACTTTTGTAAAGAAAAAAACAAAGAAAATTCAAATTTAATGGGGAATGTTTATTATCATTTGCTACGTTGCAGATGGTCCACTCGTTGAGTTCAATTTTCCATGACTCGTTCGAGCATTTCGACTGGTAACTGGCGAATGACACGCGTGATGTATTCCTCCAAGGCCTGAATCGAAGCGGGTTTATCCGCATATACTTTAGACTTTACATAGCCCCACAGGAAAATGTCTAACGGTGTGATGTCACACGATCTCGGTGGCCAATCGCCCTGCCCAAAACGTGAAATTATGTACTCACCGAAGTGTTCTCTCAATAAATCCATTGATTGATGCGATGTGTGGGAAGCGGCAAGCTTCAATTTCAGGCATCAAATAGTCGGTTATCATGGCACGATAACGGTCGTCATTGACGGTTACGTTCGCACCGGCATCATTTTTAAAGAAATATGGACCGATGATTCCACCGGCCCATAAACCACACCAAACCGTTGTTTTTTGTGGATGAAGTAGCAGTTCTTGAATCTCTTTAGGTTGTTCTTCGTCCCAAATGCGGCAATTTTGTTTGTTTACATACCCATTAAGCCAGAAATGGGCCTCATCGCTGAACAAAAATTTGCCTCGAAAACGTCGGATCTTCTTGGAACTTTTCAAGTGCCCCTAGAGCGAAGCGATGTCGCTTGGGAAGGTCGAGTGGCTTCAGTTGTTGCACAAGCTGTATTTTGTACGATTTCAATTTAAGACCTCGACGTAAAATACGCCAAGTCGTTCCATACGTCTGTCCGAGTTGCTGCGAACGGCGCCCAATCGACTCTCCACTGTCTTCTATATTTTCTTCACAGCGTGCTGGACGTGGTCTATTCGGTCGAATATTATCTAATAATGAATGCTGGGTCTCAAAATGGGTGATGGTGTTGCGAATAGTACGCTCAGTAGGCCGATTATGTTGACCATAAGTTGAGCGAAGTGCACGAAACACATTCCTCACAGAACGTGAATTTTCGTAATAAAGTTGAACGATTTGTAAACGTTGTTCAGAGGTACGAGTTTCTATTATGAAATGCCAAACAATACTAAACAAAAATAACATGACAGCATGACACGACTCACACGCGATCTGTCAAAAAATGGCTATTGAAAAAAGTATCTCTACTTGAATCACCCATAACATATGTTTGTACGTAGATACCCTGCCAGCAATTAGGTGATAGTTTTATCCACTATCAGAAAAATGACTCTTTCTAGTATTCTCAAGATGTTATTTTACTGTTAGTAAACAATTTTACAAAAACAAATAACATTAATTTCGATTTTTGATATATTTATTTTACATTTCTTACTAACTAAAATGTCGGAAAAGTCACTTAAAAGTTAGTTTTTGGAAAAATATAAAGTTACCAAAAACTGTCTCCCATTAGTGTTCTCAAGATGTTATTTTCCTGACAGTAAAAAGTTTTACAAAAACAAATAACATTAATTTCGATTTTCGACCTTCTGAAAGTAAAAAACCATTACGCTATTTTTAAATTAAAAACAAAAAATGTAAGGAAGGCGATGGTACTTAGTTGGTGTCTTACTTTCAAAGGCAAGCAATCGATTTTTTAAAAATTTTAAGAAAAAATTAAAAAAAAGAGTGATAAAGTGAATGCTGTTTATAATGAAGACAAAATGAAAACAAAATTGTGAAAAAAAATTTTGAAATTTTAAATTAAATTAATTAAAAAATAAATATTATTTAGTAAAACGAAGCGAAAATTCATTTTGAAGACAACAAATAAATTTGGATTTATTTCTTGCTTTTAATAATATAAAATTTCGAAATAAATTGCGTTTCGCTCATAAAAATATGTATATTTTTTTAGTGAAAGTGAACCCATATATGCATGTTCATCAAACCATTCAACTAAATTTTTAAAGTTGTTAGGCCCTTCGAAATCAAAAATATTCTGTTACAATTTATCAAAATATATCTATAATTTTTTTTACTAAGGTAAGTTATTTTAATTTTCCCTAACACTAACCCTAAATGACTTTATTCGTCACACAAAAAAGCAGTCAATAGTGTCATTAAAAAAGTATCCAAACTGCGATACAGTTTTGCCCGAAAGATGAGTCCTCTTCGATAGGAAAATAACTTCGTTTTCTTTTACTATTTTAAAATAAATATGGATACTATTTAGTTAAAGTTTGGATAGTAATGTTGATAGTATTAAGTTAGAATTTCGACAGAAATATTGACTTTTCTGCTCCTCAAAATGACTCCAATTTGACACATAAACAAAGCACTTAATAGTGTCATTAAAAAAGTATTAGAACTGCTGCACACTTCTTCCCGCACGGTGACTCTTCTTGGATAAGAAAATGATATCATATTCGACTGTTAAAAACAACTTGAGGTTACTCTTTAGTGCAAATTTGGATAGAAAATGTTGGCAGGGATTCTAACTAAAAAAAGGTCCACACATGCATAAAAAATGATTGTGTATGTGTATACATATAAAATGAACAAATACTGCTTGCTTTTAAAAAACATCATTGAAAGTCACTTCAATTTTCTTATATATGTTTGTGTGTATATATTTTTAATATTCTTTTCCAGATTTTTGTCTATCTATATAAAATATATATATATATATATATATATATATATATATATATATATATATATAAATGAAATCCATAGCTTAAAAATGCATTTTGTCTAATATCTTTGTTATTATTATACCGATTTAGTTTATTTCTTCAGCATAAATATTCAGAAAAAAATTTGCAAAAGCGAAGTCCTTAGCTTCAGAAAATTAAAATTCGGTTCAAAAAATCCTCTGAAAGATTATCAAACGTTTGATAATATATATATATGTATATATATGGCAATTATCGGTGGGCTTCATCAATGCCATTGTAACCGAGAAACGGAAGGATCCAGAAAATATAAACTTTTTTCCTCTCCGATAAAAATTGCGGAAAAAAAAAACGAATGACAAACTTATACATACCCTTTACACCTGTGGTGAAGGATACAAAAATTTCAACATATAATAGACACATGTCGATTAATCACGAGCTAAAATTTTTTCCATCGTAATTTATATTATAAGGCATCATTGGAAAGGTCTTACACAATACTATTTAAATATTTACTCATTTAATCCTTTAGTAACAGAAGCAATATTTTGGAATCACCGTAGTAAGTTAATTTATATGGCAAATAAATGGTTATTTGAAAATATATGTTACGAAAAGCAAAAATTTACCTAAAAACTATTAATTCGGTAAAGTGGCCACTAAATATTAAATACTCTTTTTAGGAATACTTCTAAGTTTTGATTTTGTTTCGAAATATTTAAAAATTGTTATATGATGCCAAGAAGATCTACAGCCCATTAGGTCGTTTTTCAAGCGAAAATAAAAAGTGTCATTTTTTAACAGAGTGTTAACATATTTTACATGTCGAGAGCTTGTATTCAAAAAGGGCTATCTACAAAACCCCATTTATTCGTGAAATTATAAAAGCTAAGTCTTTCACTCATTTTTCAACATTTTGCAATCCGACCTTCTACGATTTTTTAATAACATGATGTAAAAATTTCCCAAAAAAATTATCACATATGAAAAAATCCATATATAAGTCAAACTAGAGCCTATACATAATAAAACTACGTACCCTTTTATTCTCCAAATTTTCTTTCAAAAGGACTTCAAATTAAAAAAAAATCACAACTAAAAAAAATACATAAAATATTTACCAAAATTATATGAAATGAAATCTGATCATCCCTGCAATATAGTAAAGGTTTTTATTTAAATGTTGCAGAACAAAATGTTAAGAAAATATCCTTTATATAAAGTATGTAGTTAAATAATAAATATAATATTACAGGATTAAATTTTCAAAAATATGTTTTCTTAATTTTTTGTACTGCAACATTTAAATAAAAGGTATTATGTTGCAGGGATTTGTAGCTTTCATTTGATTTCCATATTGGGTCAATATAATATTTTATAATATTCTTAGAAATTTTCAAACTTTTAAGTCCTTTTGAGAAGAAATTTGATATCTTGGAGAAAAACTGGGTATGAAAATTTACCGTAAGCGGTAATTGCAGGCTGATATAAATTTGAAAATTAATAGTAAAAACAATTTTAATATTTCCTTAAGTTTTTGTGCTGCAACATTTAAATAAAAATATTATTTATTGCAGAGATTCTTTAATTTGACACCCATACTGGATTTAAATAATATTCGTAAATATATCATAAATTTTTTAAAAAATGTATATCCTTCGAAACGTTCAAGTCCTTTTAAGAGGAAATTTGAAGTAACGGAGAAAAACTGAGTACTCAGTTTTACTACGTATGGTCTATAATTTCATGCATATATCGACTTTTATATATATTTTGTATGCTATAAAATGATCGAATAGCTGTTTATGTTAATCTAAAAAAAAAGATAAAATTTCTAGTAAAAATTAGTCAATAATAAAATTTCTGATATCACACAAATCAATAGATAAAAAAGCGATGATCAGCAGGACCATCTTAAAACGTTAGAACTGTAAAATAACAATTGTGTATACCAAAAAAAAACATAGTGTGTTCAAAATAAATATGGAAAAAAATAGCATGCGACAAAATTGCAAAAAATTTTAAACTGATTAAACTTGTATTGAATATCATATCAACAAGTCAATTGTAACTAAAATATTAAAAAATGTTGTTCATAGATTTTCAACATTACAATCCCTTGAAAACCTAATAAAAACATACAGATAGCCCATTTTTTTTCTTGTCTTGTAGATAACACAAAAATGGAAATAGAAAAAAAATTTTTTAAATAATTTTCTTTTCAAAATTGATACCATTGATAAAGGACACAAAAACAAAATGTTTTTTTTTTTTTGGAAATCTGCATCTAAACATTTTATAAATTTTAGTTTTTATTTTTAGTAAAATAATTATATTTTGTAGTTAGTAGAAAGTAAACTTTATTTTTTATATTTAACGCGAATTACAGAAGAAATTCCAATTAATAATATTACCATTTTGCAAAAGAAAAATCTAGAAAATGTTTCTAAACTAAGGGACACCCTTAACAACATGTTCATGTTTGTATAAAATGAAGAAAAACTATATACAAAGTTTGCATTAAAAACTGCAACCTACAGCAACATTTCTTTTATTTTTTTCATATTTTTGAAATTTGTTGAAATTATTTTCATGTGTTATTTTTATATTTATCTTTTTTTTTACTTTTTGTATTTTTTTTAATGTTCCTAACAAACATAACTTTAAAGCTAAAGGCAAACAACACAAACAAGTTTAACAAAACTTTTGTAAATATTAAAATTTTATACACACACATACACAAAAGTAGCATGCACTTATATACATATACATATGTATATCTAAGTTTGTTTATACAAGAATAAATGTGCACATGTACGTGTGTGTTAAAGTAATAAAAAAAAACTAAAATATACATTTTTTTAGAAAAATACCAAAAACTTAATATTCAAAATTTTCATTAAATTTATCAAAAATAGAACAAAAATGCAAAATAAGTACTCCTTTGTAACAAAATACAAACACACTTGTAGAAAAAAAAGTGTACCAAATCAAATGTATAGTAAAATGTGAAAGACAAAGTTCCCTAACAAAGGCAACAACAAAAATATGAAGTTAACTTTATGTTCACATATGAATTTGAACGTTTTTATGTATTTATACCCAGCAAACATAAAATTGTAGGTTTGGCATTTTTCGTTTAATATACAAATTTTCAAAATTTATAACAATTTATGATCATGCACATCATTGTTAAGTACATTTTATTGTTAAATCAGTCCTTAATATCAAAAAAAAAAAAAAAAAGAAATAATATATATATATATATATATATATATATATATATATATATAATAAATAATATATATATATTTTATATATATATATAAAATATATATATATATATATATATATATATTTATTATTTATTTTTATTTATTTATTTATTTATTTTTAAAATCTCCTTAAGTTAAGATCAAACTAATGAGTTTGCTGTGCATACTCACACTCAAACAATGTAAATATATTTTTATATTTGAAATATAAATGTATGTAAAATATATGTATAGTATAAATAAATTTATAGTATTTCTAAACTAAACATTGTATTTCTTTAGAAAATTTAATAAAATTTTATTTACTTGTGGTACAAAAATTTCTGCAATTCATATATATATATGTATCTATAAAAATTAATAACTTTATTAAATTGCCTGTGCTATAATAAGGCAACTGTTTTATTTAACTTTAAATTTAATTTGATAAATATCCGCTTATTATCACTACGTGTAGAGCAGCGTTATAGTTTTTTGAAAAAGTGCTCAAAAAGGGGATTTCAAAAAGTGAAGCAGCCAAAAAAGGGGATTTTTCGAAAAAAGGCAGCAAACTGTTTCAATTAATAAAACTCGTTAATATTTGTTCATTTGATAAAAACAAAAATATTGTATTTTAAGAAAAACTACTAAATTCAATTTTATTAATAACAAATTCATTTACATTTTACTTAAAATAAATTTTAATATTTCAAAAATAAAGATTTTTTCATAAAAATAGTTAACATTTTATGAATATGAAAAATTAAACTTATATACTATTGTACATAAGTTAACAAATTCCCGCCTAAAAATTTAGGACTGAAAGCATAGATTCACAAGTGTTGACCTTAAGCCTGTTGAACAATTTATTTTTTATTACAGATAATTTAGAAAAAAGACGTTCAGCGAGGCACTGCTATGAATGAACGAAAGTAAAAATATAAATTAGGATATAAGTGTTCGTTAAATCTATTTTTTAATTTTCCCAATCCGGTCCAATAAGATTCGGCATTTAATGTTTTAAATAGTTGTTCATAAACTTTATCATTAGCTACAATTTTTAAATTCTTCGGGGTTTTCTTTACATCACTAGTCTGTGAAACAATCTCTAAATAATTAATTTCTTCGTTGGAAGTAATATATAACGGGTCGAGATATTTCAAACAATTTAGTTTCTCATTATTTATCATATAGTCTTAGAAAGTCGCTATTTAGTTGCATTTTAAAAAAGGGGGCGAAAAAAGTGGCCAGGTGGTTTAAAAAATGGCAGCTGACGACTAAAGTTGCTAAACGGTAAGAGCGCTGTTGAGTTTAAATTATATCTGGATTGAAAGAAAATTGAGTTATAATTATGACAAAATTTAGGACGATAGTACAATAATCAGATTGTTAAAAAATAAAATTTTTATAAAAAATAAAATTTTTATAAAAAATAAAATTTTTATAAAAATTATACATTCTTTACTTTCTTTTAAGTAAATTTCATACAAATTTTTGTTGTACTGAATTATGCTCTTATTAATTTTGCATAATTAATAATAAAAGCCAGTAGAATGAGTTTTAATGTATATCTGATATTTATGTTAATCTTTTAAAAAGGAGAAATATTTAAATATAATAAAATATTTAAATGATATATGCATTTTTCATAAATATAATATCTATGAGTATGAGTATATTAAGGCTACTCACTATTCCTATGGTCAGATAAAAATTTTTTTTGTTAAACTTAAATTTCTGCGTGCTTTAGAATATAAGTTGTTCGTGTCTGATTAATTTTTATTTTATTATTCAAGCATTTTCACAGTTTATCGCACAGTCAATCTGATACAAGATTTTTCATAAATTTAGTCAACATGGTTATCGAAATTCTTCTTTTGAAATGATCTAACCATTTGAAGTAAAGTATTTAGGAACATTGCAAAAATTATATTAAAAAGAATAATATTAACAGTGAATTTAAAAAATATAAAAAGGATTAAAAGATATGATAAAGTAATGTATTGAAAAAATTAACTAATTTTAAAATGTTAAACAGTGTGATAAATTGCAGTCTTATTTCCGACAGCGCTTAAAAAAGTGCCATGATTCTAATAAAATAATAAAAATACCAGGTAAAAGAATATTTGTGAGCCTTTAAGGGTTCTACTTAAATTATTTAGCCTATATAGCGAATAAAATTAAATCCCGCAAAAAAAAAAAATATATATATATATATATATATATATATATATATATATATATATTATATATATATATATATATATATATTAAATTACTTATGACTACATCCTCTGTTAATATTTTTTTTTTTTTTTTTTTGTATTAATATTTTAGTAATTTTAGTAAATATTTTACTACAAATGGATAGTTCTTATCAAAGGAAAAATTTTGATACCCTTTTTGTCAATGTTTATGAAAAATCTAACCAAACTAAACCAAAAAAGTTATGGACTAAATACTAGAAAAACAGGGTGTCCCT
Organism: Protocalliphora azurea; assembly: GCA_932274085.1. Lineage (NCBI taxonomy): Eukaryota > Metazoa > Arthropoda > Insecta > Diptera > Calliphoridae > Protocalliphora > Protocalliphora azurea. The sequence goes on along the minus strand of OW026521.1, from coordinate 53,666,387 downwards.
CGTAACTCCAGTCTATACTTTTCGGCAGATATCTTGTACAAGAAAGCATGTATATGAAAGAAATTTGGCACAAACAGTTCAAGGACCAATGTAAACGCGTAAACCTAAAATGGGTTCCCACTTCCCATATAAGGTGAAATTTTAAAAAGTTGCAAAACATTTAGAATTCGTTGATTTTTGATTTTTGTGATCACCTTTTTTTTTAATAACTAGCAACATTATTCTAAAAGCAAAAGTTAAAAACAAAACAATTCAATCTCAATTCAAATCAAATCGATTCTTTATTAACCTTCCTCTCGTACTCGCGTACTGATCTGTGAGACTGGACATTAACAATTGCCTTATTTTTTTTATTTTTATTATTTTTTTTTATTTTATTATTTTTTATTTATTTATTTATTTTTTTTAACGAAAAAACTCGGGTTCATTTTTAAGTGTGCAAAATATATGGGTGTTATGGGTGTGTCAGATATATATATATATATATATATATATATATATATATATACATATATACCTATATATTACATTTTGGTGTTAATATTAATTTTAATAATTGCAATTAATTTGTATTACTTTTTATTTTATTATTACTACAAATACATACATATGTCCCATTCACATATTCTAAATAATCCAGTCACAAAAAGAAAAAGGTCGGTAATCATTTTTGGAGCCATGAAAACCCCTCTAAGCAAGATCTTATAAATGCCCATCAAAAGACTTAAGCCACAAACCTATTCATCAACAATCTATTTGTTGTAACTAGAGTTAGTATTTAGCTTCTATTATGTATGGTTGAAAATAGCTGTTAAAGATATTATTTCACAGATTCCTTGCGGTTACACAAACAAACAAACACATATACAATATTTATATTTAATTCTCACTGCCTCTTATTTTTTTTATATTTTGACGTGTTTTGTTGTCTTTATTTACGTTGGCATATGTCTCCACACATATTTATATATATTGTATATGTAGGCGTATACTCATTTTTATATAAAAATTTTATACATATGAATGCATGTATTTGTTTATATAATAATGTACGTGTTTAAGTTTAACAACAAGTGTCACACAAAAACAAAACATAAGGCAGCAAAAAATATATTTATGACATTAAATCGGTTGGCAATTTATTTTGTTTTTTCTTGGTATTTTGCTTCTTTTTCATCTTTTCACTAAGTTCTGCTTGTTATAGTGTTACCTCAAAATTAATATTTCACTTTTTTGTAATTTTCTTTGAAGACACAAACATAAGTAATTCATAAGGTAAATTTTCTTTTACGTTTATTTTTTTCATAAAGAACCTAAAGACATATGTACTTATATATACAAATTTACATTAAGCATATAACTTTTTTAGATAAACTTTTTCTTCTTTTAAGATATATTTTAGGAAAAACCTTTTATAAGCAAAACGATATCTAAGAGATATGTGTTTTTTTTTTTTTTTTTTGTTGTTAAATACTATTTGTTATGTAATAATAACCACTAAACATAGTATAATAAAACAAGTCAATTTAAAGCAAGATTTCATTTGAAAACTTATATTTCCAAATCTCTCCTTTCGCAAAAAATGGATAAAAGTTATACCCCTAATGTAAATGTTTGTTTTGTGTTCATCAGCATGTGCATAATTTAAGTAATATATATTTTGTTTTTGTTTCTGTATTTACTCTTATTATCGTACAGCTTTTGATACAAGGATATAACGTATACATATGTATACATATATATTCTGTTGAACGAAAACATTTGTATTACAGTATTCCGTTGAAAAAAAAAGAAAATTAGTAAGGAGTAAACAAACAAACAACTGAGAATTTTTAAAGAATATCCAAAAAGGAGATTCCAAAAAATAAAGTCGGCAGAAAAGGGCATTTTTAAAAAAGTATTCAACTGCTGCAAAACCTAAAAAACTCCTAAAAAATTGTTTATTTGATAAAAACAAAAACGAAAAATGTTGTATTTTAAGAAAAATTACTAAATTAAAATTTGTTAATAAAAATAATTTCTATTTTTTATTGTTGCAAAAAAAAGTATTTATTCATCAAAATAGTTAACATAAAATTCTCTTCTTATTAATTAAACTCTTACAGAGTTCTGCACTCTGAGTCCAGTCTTACAAATCCCCATTTAACAAATTTAGGACCGAAAGCATGGATTCACAAGTGTTGACCTTAAGTTGGACAATTTCTTTTTCATTAGTGATAATTTAGAAAAAAGACCTTCCGCCGAGGCACGTCTTTAATTTTTAAAAGTTTCAGTTCATTTATAAATTCTTCGGGGTTTTTTTACATCACTATATTGTGCAACAATCTCAAAATAATTAATTTCTTCGTAGGAATTAATATATAATGGGTCGACATATTCAACTTTGTTTTTAGTCATTTAGCATATAATCTTAAAAAGTCGCCATTTAGTCGCATTTAAAAAAAAGGACCATAAAAGTGGCCAAGTAGTTGAAAAAGGGGCAACTGGCGACTAAAGTCGCCAAACGGTAACGCTGACAATGCATATTGATGAGCTGAATATGTGAATAATACAAAAATATTCACTCGAATAATGTTTGTTCGAGCAAGAATTTATTCGACTTAATTATTCTTATTAATTGAATAATTTGAGTGAATATAATATTTTAGAAATTAGCTTTTTATCTGGTTTCGGAGATGTTTCAATTTAATATCTAATAGTTTTATTGTGTCGCCAAGTGATATCACAATTTGGAATTATAAAAAAAATTTATTCAGTAAAAAGGACCGAAAATATGACTAAAATACAACGCATACTTGAAGTTACAGATCTTTTTTTCGATAACAAAACTTTTCTATAGAAAATTTTTCGATAACAAAACTTTTCTATAGAAAATTTTTCGATAACAAAACTTTTCTATAGAAAATTTTTCGATAACAAAACTTTTCTATAGAAAATTTTTCGATAACAAAACTTTTCTATAGAAAATTTTTCGATAACAAAACTTTTCTATAGAAAATTTTTCGATAACAAAACTTTTCTATAGAAAATTTTTCGATAACAAAACTTTTCTATAGAAAATTTTTCGATAACAAAACTTTTCTATAGAAAATTTTTCGATAACAAAACTTTTCTATAGAAAATTTTTCGATAACAAAACTTTTCTATAGAAAATTTTTCGATAACAAAACTTTTCTATAGAAAATTTTTCGATAACAAAACTTTTCTATAGAAAATTTTTCGATAACAAAACTTTTCTATAGAAAATTTTTCGATAACAAAACTTTTCTATAGAAAATTTTTCGATAACAAAACTTTTCTATAGAAAATTTTTCGATAACAAAACTTTTCTATAGAAAATTTTTCGATAACAAAACTTTTCTATAGAAAATTTTTCGATAACAAAACTTTTCTATAGAAAATTTTTCGATAACAAAACTTTTCTATAGAAAATTTTTCGATAACAAAACTTTTCTATAGAAAATTTTTCGATAACAAAACTTTTCTATAGAAAATTTTTCGATAACAAAACTTTTCTATAGAAAATTTTTCGATAACAAAACTTTTCTATAGAAAATTTTTCGATAACAAAACTTTTCTATAGAAAATTTTTCGATAACAAAACTTTTCTATAGAAAATTTTTCGATAACAAAACTTTTCTATAGAAAGTTTTTCGATAAAAAAAACTTTTCTATAGAAAATTTTTCAATAACAAAACTTTTCTATAGAAAATTTTTCTACAACAAAACTTCTATAGAAAATTTGGGTTTAGAGGAGATATTTTCCGTAAGAAAGAAATTTGAAGATTTTGAACTCGATTTGGAAAAACATATTGTTGGTTTTACATACTAATGCTGATACATCTGAGTATGGAGTTGATATACCAATACAGTCTCAGCCTGGTTTAGAGGATATGATGACTTGGATGAAACTTGTGATATAGAAGGGAAAGAGAAGTAGTAAACTCGTACTTTATGTTAAGAATCGCTGAACTTTCTTATCTAAAATTGTTCAGATTTTTTTTTTGAAATTCGAAATAAATGTGTATTATTAGATTTTAGTCTACCCGTTTTACAGGCAATGATATCCGAACATTAAAATTATTAGGTGATACTCTTAGGCCTATTTATTTAACTATCAAAAAATTAAGTCAGTATAGAGAGATTTACAAAATACACAATAAAAAAATTGGCTCAAATTACAATTACATATTATTTTTGAAAAACTATTTCTGAAGGGCGATTCTGAGTTTAATTGTTACCACTGTTCTTTTTCTAATAAAGCACTAAAATAGCATAGTATGCTACTTTTAATTTTTAAAAAACACTAAAAAACAAAGTTTAAAAGTATAATTTACTGGAATAACTCTGGTGATTTAAAAGCATTACTTGGTTTATTTAAGAACAATATTTTTGGGTTATTTGATTAATCGAACAATGAAAAAGTCGAAAAAAATGAATATCTGAGATAATACTAAAAAATATTTAGTTGGCCTTAAGGTCTCTACCAGCGATTGAAAATTACGAGTCTAATACATTTTTTTGAAAAAAGTGTCTAGTTTCTTTTCATATTATGAAATTTGTATCGTCTTTTCAAAAAATAAAAAATATATAGTATAACGAACACTTTTTCTCATGTTAAAATAATCGTTTATTGACCGAAATTTCTGAGAAAAATTGTTTAATAGATTTTCATAATATGCTCAAAATTACGTTGTTTTTTTAATCCATTTAGAGATAAAGTTGCTTATCAATACGCATCGTTTGAGTGGTTTTTGTACAAAACTTGTTTCAATTAGACACTCTAACACGTATTAAAACGATAACCAGTGTTGCCAGAAGGTGAGAAAAAAGAGGCTAAATTTTACTTTAAAAAAGGTAAAATGCCCAAAAAAATTAAGGCCGGAAAAAAGCTAATATTTTTTCCATTTTTAATTTAAAAATTTATTTTTTCTCGCTCTCATTAGTTTTTGATATTTTTTTTTAATATTGTAATAAATGTATGAATAAAATATAGAAAGGCTGCCAGCAAAATGATTCAATGAAAAATCGCTCATAAAATTCCCGTACAAATTTAGGTTATATATGTAAAATGATACACAGTTCCGAAGTGAGTTTTCGTAATTTTTGAATTATAATTTCTTTTCGATTAATAATTTCTAAATTTTTGGGTGATTTTTCCTTTCTTTAAGAATTTTGTAAATTAATTTCTTAAAATAAAGAAGTTTATTAAAAAATAATTATACTAACTGTTTAAGTAAGTCTATATGATGAATTAAGTTATATTTGATTTAGAAAATGGTCCAGCTCATGAAATGAAAACATGAAAGCATACATATAACACATACATATAACATTTTAAAAACAACCCATACTTACTTTAAAAGCACTTAAATTTATTGTCTTCAAGAAACCGTAATACTAATATACTTAAAAAATTAGTTTCGGTTTATAATCTAAAAATGTATAGGAAGCATTTACATAATGTAAAACAACGAAATTCTGTAATAAAACACAGAAATCCGGTTAATAAAAAAAAAATAGACTCAAAATGTTATATTAATTTGTAACTAAATTTATCTTCAAACTCTATAAGTAAAAGAAGTTTGTTTGTTGATTTTAAACAGATTCCTCAATAGAGAGTAATTTGATATCAAATAAATTAGGTGGTATTTAGATACTTACAGTACTAAAAACCGCTTAAAAAATTTTACATTTACATCAAAGCCAAGTTTGCATTTACTAGCTAGAGGAAAACATACTTATGATTGCTTATTTTTATCTCCTGTTTAAAAAATTGCGTCAGAACAAAAAAAAAAAAAAAATATATATATATATATATATATATATATATATTATCACAAATTTGGTAAACATAAACAAACTATATAATAAAATACATAATAATCATCATCGCCATCATACACATCACACAGTGGTCCATACTTTTTTTTGGATATCTAAATTCTGTAACTTGTGAACTTTTGAGATATCTAAATAAAATTTCACATGGTCAGAGCAGAGGTATTTTCGAGTTGACTTGGAAGTACACAAGCCATTAGCGCATTACGGAGTAGAGCGTAGAACTCCAAAAATGGTCACCTCGGTCTCCTGATCATAACCCAAAAAACTTAAACTTAATTAAAAAATATGTTTTTGTATATCTCGGCTTAGACATTGGAGAATTTTACAAAAAAAAAATAAAAAATAATAAAAAATAATTTTCAAAATTGACAAAGTTTGGATAAGATTTGGGGGGCAACCATTAGCCAAAGCGACGATTTCTTTTGAAAACATTAAAAAATTTCTGTGGTCCGGAACAAAAAAGAAAACAAATATTTTAGAAGTGAAAGAACATTAATAAAAAAAACCCCAAAAATTTGAATGTTTTTAAGTTTTCATCTCAGATTTATATAATATTTATCGGATGGATATACTTACATGATTCTTGCAACAATGTTATTTAGAATTTTTAAGAAATCTGGCGCATATTTTTGGAAAATTTTGGAGTCCAAATAATGGTCCCTAAATTTAAATAACGTAAAAAAATCTAGGACAAAAGTAAGGGTAAAATTTTCTTCGACCTAAATATCTCTTAAACTAAAAGAGATAACAGTATTTTCGGTAGAAATTTACAGGGAATACCTATATGTATTTTATTTTTACATTCAATTCATAAATTAATTTTTTTAAAAAGTTACATACCCGAGGTGACTAACGTTGGAGGTCTACGCTCTATTCCCATGATCCGCTAGATGCCTGAGGTCATCCAAAACAACTTGAAAATATCTCAGCTGTAACCATGTAAAATTTTATTTAGATATCACAACAGTTCACAAGTTACAGAATTTAGATATTAAATAAATTGCTTTAGAACTACTGTGCGATGTGTGTGATGGTGATGATGATTATTATGGTGATGGTAATGGCACAACCAGATTTATATGGGTATTTTATTATACATTTTGTTCGTGTTTAGCAAATTTGTTATATATATATATATACATTTTTTTTTATTCAGGGGCAATTTTTCACAAGTTACAAAATTATTTCCAAAAAAAGAAGAGTTTTGAGACCACTGTGCATCGTCAACAATATGAACATCAGCACTGCGCATCAGTGGCTGTCATTTGGAACCCTATTTTATTATGCCAAGTCGTGACATAAAAAGCCAATTCTAAGGCGCATATAATGCAATGAATAACACCAATCTCTTCTAAAACCAAAAATTAAAAAAAAAGAAATTTTCAAACGATTGAGAAAATGTAAACACGTTAGCAATTTCACGCATTCGTGTGTTTGTGTGCCTGGGAGTATCTAAGTGTATATTGGCGTATGTGAAACTGAAAGTAGTATTCGTACATAAAGTTAAAAAAAAAATCTTATATAAGCAATTCCAAAAAAATTTAAAATGCAATAATTTAATGCACTTTTTAAAATTTTCACAAATATTAAAATTTTGTTCCGCAATTTTTAAATATAAGTTATGATTTCAGATTAGGTAGGTAAAGAATCATCTTAATGGATAAAATTGATAGTGTGTATGTGAAAATTTAAGAAACGTCATTTATATCGGCTACAGCGGCATTCTTCTCCAAATAAATTGTGCTTGCTTAAAATTACTGCGAAGTTTGATGTCAAGTATTTGCTTAATATTAAAATTCCCGTGTAGTCAAAATATTCGAAGAACTTATAATTGTATGGATCATATACATATTTCGCATTATAATTCAAATTTTAAAATAATAAAAATTATTTTCGATGTAAACTTATCACTAAATAAGACACTAAAAAAACTAAAATTGCACTTTCTGTAAGGAATATTAACATGATTAGTAAGGTTTAAACGACTATATTTTTTAAAAAGAGATATTCATTTGATTTTTTCAGCAAAATATTCCAAACTATGTCTGTTATTATATTTGTTGTTTCGATAAATATCAAAAATTTAGTAATAGTTTTGCCATGTGCTGATAGTACTTTAGATGTTTTATGAAATCGCGGAGTCTTGGTTTCGATAAAGTAAAACTTCTAAAATTTTTGCGCGCATTGACAAAAATGATTAACTCGAACATACTTTGCATACATAAATATTGGTTAATAAAACCACAGAAAATATTTTTACTAAACATTTTAAAATTTTTGGAAATTCCTCATATATATACATTCCTATTGAGAGTGCTTTTTTTTAGGATATAATGTTCCCTTGAGCCAAACTACTACATATGTAGCTTGGTTTTCTGTGAATGCGTATTTCTAAAATGGTATATGTTTGTGTATTCAGTTGTGTTTGTCTGCCATATGTACCACATAATAAAATCAGCAATGATATCAATGGTTCGTTATTTGAATGGCTAAATGTTGTTGATGTTTTTTTTAGAGTTTACGAGTATTTGTCTAAATTTGTTTTCTTGCAGCATTCTGTGGGTCTCAGTTGTGACTTTGAAATAATTAAAATATCACGAAATAAGACCAATAGAATGCTAATGCTCACTTGTGCTTATATTGTGCATATTACCAAAATTTTATTCAAACATTTGGAAGATAAATTTGTTGCCTATAGTCTAGACGTCACTTCTTAGTGGCTTATATATGATTGTCGGAAGACTGTTCGAAAATTACAAATAAAAAATAAAATATTGCGCATTAATCGTCCGTAGGTCACTTCTTAGTGACTTCCAGATTATTGTTAGAAGTGTGTAGGAAATTTGCAAAAACAAAATACATTAGTATCGTCCTTTCATCTTCCAAAAGAACACTTTACAGTCACTTCTGGAAGTTAATATGTCAACAGTTCGAATTTAACAAAAACAATATACATTACTATTGCGAATTAATCTTGTTGTCGCGTGTTAGGAAGAAAAGCAACGCAAGTAAAATCATGTATTTCAGTAATAATTTAACTTATTACGTTCTTTGTGATTTCGGCAGAAATCAAGTTGAAATTACGTAATTTCCCATATATTATGACACTTCCGAAATTACATAATTTTGTGAAATTTCGGCGAAATTACATTGAAACTACGATGCCCATTTCCATGCAACTCTGTATATGGTTGGAAAAACTACTTTTTTTCAACTATGTACTGTATGTTTCAACCGTGAGAAGAAAAAAAAACAATTCACAGCTGATCTTAAATTTAAACACAAATCTTAAAATTAATTGTTAAAGTGATTTTGCAAAATGAAACCTATCATTTTTACATTTTTAATTGTTGCAAATTAATAATTTCCAATTTAGTAAGTAATTGTTTCTTATTTGTTTCCATTTCAAAATACTTTATTTACCCCTATAACAATTTAAAATGTAAACAATAAGTATCAGCTGTTCACGAAATTATATCATATGTCATCTACCCAGTATGAACACTCCAGATTTCATTCGTAATTTCGACATGAAATTTCGAGCCGGTCTGAACAAGGCTTTAGGTACATTTGGCTGTAATACTAATTATAAGAAGAAATAATTCGTGATAATTTAGTGTCTTGTAATCATCAAAGGATATTTTAAAAAGTAAATATGTGTTAACATCTTTTTTTTTTTTTTTTTTTTTTTTTTTTTTAATAACAATTTTAATTTATTTTAGGAAAACCTCCGTCAAACTGAAAAGTATTTGAATATTTAAAAAGCCCAAAACTTTGCTTGTAAAAATAACTTTCCGCATTATTCTTTGCATGAAAGGTAATCTAGATATAATGTAATTATAAAAATTAATCTTCTTTTTAAGATACCGAAATTCACGTGAAATTTCTCATCAGGATTTTTTTTGGAGTTCTCTAAATAAAAACTAATTTTTATATAAATTGTCTCTTTTGCAATGTAGATATGTGTGAAATAAAAACAATTATGAAATATAAAAAAAAAACAAAAGAAATCATCTCAATAGACTACGATGACATTTCTCTGGTAAGTAAATTTATCATTGAAAGAAATAGAAATGTTTTTGTTTTATAATATAAAATAAATTTTTAAATCCGCTTCGGCAGAAAATGCATTTTTAAAAGTTTGAATTTTGCAAAACTAAACATCGCATTTAATACGTAACAATATGCTGACATTAGCCTTAACTTATTTGATTGAATTTTAATTGTTTAACCGAAAAAAGTTTAATAACAAAATCTATTAGACGTAGAAAAATTTTTAGTTTTGGAATTTAATATGTATGCCTATAACGTGATAAATAAAATCTCAAAATAGACCCAACTTTAAGCTTTAAAATTTTGTCATTACTTAAAGAAAAATATTTTCTTTTACCTCTAGAAATGAAAGAATGCATATTGAAAAAATAAATAATCAAATCAAAATTTAAAGTGTGCCCAAGAAATGAAAAAGTAAATTAAAATAAACAATCGCACATATTAAATATTGACAAGCATACATTCTTACGTACATGCATAATTGAAAATGTATATGACTCAAAAAATACATACAGTAGTACCCAGAAGGATAGGAAAAATAATACAAAGTTGTTTGTTGCTCTTTTGCATCTTTGATTTTCTTGTTGTTTGTTCATTCGCTCATTCATTCGGTGTTGGATCCTTTCTTTATCCTTTCTTGTGTTTGTTTGTTTGTTTATTTATTTATCTGTTTGTTGGTTTGTTTCACTTGCCCGTTCTCTTTGTTTTATGAAAATGGTCAAATTTCCCTTAGTAAACAACAACAGGAAATTGACTCAAAAAAGAAGCAACACACATATACTAAAACTGAATATATTTTTACACTACTTTGTTGTTATTGCTTTTAAAGAAGAAAAAACAGAATAAAATAAATAAATGGTAGCAACAACAATGAAAAGTATAAACGAATATTTAACGAAAAAGCGAACAGAACAGAGCAGAAAATTACAAAACAAATGCAATAAATGTTAAAGCAATAAAAGTATAAATATGACTTAAGGGTAACATTTTAACGAGTACCCTAGAGCCCGTCAACTTTAATCGTTTTCTTTTTCATTTTCTATTTATTCTGCTTTTTGCTATTTTCTTTAAAATACAAAATAAACTTAAAGGTTAATTTTTTACTTTTTATTAATTTAAAAAAGGAAAAATAAACCTGAAACAATAACAAAATGTTGATTACATTTATGATTTAGATTCTGCTATGCTAAAGGGTCTTTGTCCTTTTGGAAAATTAAATTGAAATGTATTTTTAAAATGTTTAAAAATCGAATATTTTGGCAAAAATTATAATATAGGTATTTATACTTTAGCAAAATATAAAATAATTATATATTAACCTCATAGTTATCTTATACGTAAAATATTAATAAACTGTTTTGCCTTTGAGCTAAATAGGATAAATTTCAATGAACACAAAATAAACTATTTCATCTTTCAACGAGCATTTCGCCATTCTTATGTTATACTTATGTCGAACATAACTTTGAGCTTAATTGAAGAAAAAGCTTAATAATTCTTGCATAGAATTTGATTAAAAAAAGATAAATACATATTTCAATTCGAGATTGCTTTCAGTATAAGCAGTCTTAAGGAATTCTAGGAAAAAAAAATAAAATAAAACTGGAATCGTACACAAAGATACAAGCTATATACTTGAAAAAATTTTTCAAGTTCCTCTTCTATTTTTCGTAAATACAAAAGAAAAATTTTTTACGTATATTAAAAAATTATTGACAATAGTAAATTGACAGCGAGGCAATACACAGACAAATATAAAGAAAGCAAATATACAAACAAATATAAAGAAAAATTCTTATTTACACATATGCAAGAGTTTATGGATGGAGTTAAAACTTTTTTGCCATTGCATTCATGCATCAATACGACAACAAGAAAATTTGTGAATAAAGGAAGACATACATATTCAATTCGTTTAAATGTCTTTTGTGGTATGGGGTTAAATACACACAGCCAGGCATACACTCGTACGTATAAATGTAAAAGTTTCGAGTTGTCACTAGCAATAAAACACAATAAAAAATTTAATATTATTGTTATATGCTACTTCCTAGAAAACCAGCAGATATAGTTACACCAACAACACAAAAAGAAAATAGGTGCAAATTCAGTTGTACAAATAAATGTTGATAAAATTTGTATATGTTCATGTATGTGTGAGTGGGGTAGAATTAAAATTAAAGATACAATTTCAATATAAATTCAATATAACTAGCACCTAACCATAGCATACCTGCTGCCACAAATAGCAATAACACTCTCACTTCTATATACAGTACCTACACCAATACCAACACCACCTTTATAGCTTCTCAATATAGTATCCTTTTAGTCGTTAAGCGTTTCAAGCCACCAACAATTGACAGCAGCAGACACTTTTGGATGGCTACATCTTTTTGAAAAAATTCATTCATTTGTTCACTTTTACGTTCATTCGATATTATTGTATTCACTAGAATACTCTCAATAAATGTAACTGTGTGTGTGTTTAAACATGACTGAACCATGAGTGGCATTTAGAATTGCTATTGTTGTTTTCTTAGCAATAAAAAAAAATATAAAATAAAAATAAAAAAGAATGTTGAACTGCATAGGAACTCAAGCTAATGCAATATTTTTTATATGATTTTGAATTCGCTGTTGAAGCGCATAAAATTTTAATGAGACACTAGATATTTTTAGTTGGCTTTTCGCTTGGTATTGGTTTGGTTTGGTTTTAGTTTAGGTTGGTCTGTCTCGGGTAAAAGTTGTGACTGTTTGGCGGGTGTTCTTACGACAGGAGTCGGTTAACATATAGTCACTCAAAGACCTATGAATGAAAACATAAATACATACATATTTTTTGAGTACTAACAATTGAAGATATTTAACAAATGGTTTAATGCGATAAAGTTTATAAAATAAAAAGCATATAAAATATTATTATAAAATAATGGTTTCTTTTGACATTCTTTTCATAATTTTAAATAGTACGTGGAAATTTAGCTTTGAAATTTGCAAAAGTATTTAATGAAATTTATTTTATATATTTTTTTTTAGCCTAAATGTATGCTACAAACAATTTTGTTAACTAACAATGTAAGAATTTATGGAAGCAAATAAGAAAAATTAAAAAAAAAACTTGTACTTATAAACAGCTTTTAACATACATTAAATATTTGCTTTTATACTTAAGTGTGTTCTTAAACATATTCTCAGCAACTGAGATAACAAATTTTCAATTTAAATTTTAAATAATATATTGTAAGCAACATGTTTCATATCATCAACACTAAAATCAAATTTATGTTATTTCCTTAATTTCTTGTTTCTTCATTTTTTTTTAAGTGTTCAACAGTAAGAAGAAGAAATCGATATTCAGTTGTTTTTATTGTCTTCAGTTTTAAGTTTTCCTCAACTTTTTATTGCAACATTACAAGTCTCAACACTATCATTCCTTTTTATTTGAAGACATTAATTTGAAAACTTTCTTCTGCATAGTTTTAAGTCTTATTTTTCAGGAAGTTTTGTGTTTTATATTTCGACACTATTAATTTATATTTAGGAAATTCATTGGAAAAAAAATTATTTGATGCCTCAGAGACAAACAATTAAATTGTTTTTTTTTTTACGTACATATGGGCCATTATCAAATTTTTTTTTATTTTAGGCCTTAAAAAAAAAAAATAAAAATCCATTTGTACAAATATAAAGTGACTCGAATGTATGCAGAATCAGTTCGCGTTATTTCGTGCAGGGTGCGTGAAAGTTATAGTGGTTTTATGTTTAACATATAAACATTTTTACAAACAAGAAGTTTATGTATAATTCCGGCAAAAATTACGCGTAATATCAATACCTACCAAGTTAATTATAAAAAAAATATTATATTTTCATTGTTTTGTGGCATTAGTATGACATATTTTATGGTTTCCTAGGTCCATAAAGTTTTTTACATTTCCATTACAAACTCAAACTATTTGTGCCAATTATGGTCAATTTCATGCTGTTCATGCGACGTGCGTTACCAAAATCTGTTTTGACAATAGTATCCTATTTTCAACTGTCAGCGACATTTGACTTAAATTTATGGTCCCGATCAATTACATTTATCGCTATTCTTATATCTATATATGCAGGATTTGTACAAATTGCAATTGGATATATGAAAATACAAAAACTAAAAGTGCAATTTTTGCATAATTTTCAAAGAGCCCATAAAATGTTTTTAATAAATTTATGTTTAATGCTCCTTTTATTTTATTGTATAAAATAACAAAAATCTAAGCTCACGCAGTAATCCATGCTGTTTCATTAGAAACTATGAATGTACATCGCGAAAAGCTGACTTTTTTAAAAATGTTTGCTCTTGTTTTCCAAATTTTGAGACTATCAATTGCGTTAACTATTTCGGGCACATCAACAAGATATAGCTGGAAATATGCATAATTACAACAATTATCAATCCCTATTTCAAAACTTTCACTTCGTTGAGGCGTGAACAGATCCCGCCCAAAAAATCATAAACTTTGAAAAATTAAAAAACATTTTGTCATCAGAATTTGTAACTGTTGAAACTCTGCACACCAACAAAGGAGGTGAAGAGTTTATCCACAGAGTCCAATTAGTTTATATAAGATCGAATGAGATCAAAATGCATAAGTGCGTGAACAAACAGTGTAAAAGAATGGGAAAAGGCTAAGTAATTTTTAGCTCTTTTTCTAAGTTTTTGCACTTTTAACAACAAGCATGATTACAAAATGTAACCTATGGTTTTAAAATTTTACAATCTATTAGTTTCAAGTCTTGTGAGTTCTGATCTGTAATCCGTTTGTTTAAGATAGTATTACCATAAAACTTTTTAAAGATTAAAGTCAGTTTCATCCATTTTAAAAATTTTTGATAATGGCCCATATATACAATTTTCTTCTTCAACTGACATTAACTCGCACACACATAAATAAAAGAAATTAAAGCGTAATAAATAAAACGAATATTTGTCATGAAAAAGAAAAAAGAGAATGATTAAATGAAATATTTTTCCATTAGAAACTTAATAGTTGTAGCAAGTTTATAATGTTATAAAAGCGGAAATAGCAGAAATTATTCTCCAAATAGTTGTGTAAAATTATGTGCGATAGTTAAATTTGTTAAAGTTTATACTATTTTTAATAAGTAATAAATGATTTCATTGAAAATTCATATACTAATGAAAAATATTTGATATAAATAAAATTTTAATTTTACCTTAAAATTTATCGTTTTTTTACATACATAAATTATAAATTTATAATGTAATTTAATTCCCGGGAAATTAGAATCTAATTATTTATAAGCAATAAATAAGACAATGGATATAATACGCTCAATAGAGCAAATATGTATGTTTTGCTTCAATTCGTAGCAAAATTCATTACCGGAATAGTAATTATACCCTACACCACCATAGGTGATTGGGGTACTATGCGTTTGTGCTGATGTTTGTAACGCATAGAAAAAGTTATCCAACACCCACCTTGAAGTATACCAATCGACTCAGAATCACTTTTTAAATCAATCGAACAATGTTCGTTCGTCTGTCCGTCTTACTGTTTGGACGGCTAGCTACCTATGTAAACCTTGTTCACAAAGTACTGGTCGCAATGTTAAAGATATGATACATGGACGAACCTTATTAAGCTTGGTTGTGATGGTTCCATTATTTCCCCTAGCTCCCATACAAAACCCCGGAATAGAGTTTAAGCACTCAAAAATGTCTTAAAAATAAGGGTATTTTAATGAAATTCGGTGCAAAGAAGTTCTGTACAAGTATTAGACTATGTAAAAAATTTATGGTGAGGGTATCATGCGGTGGATCTTGACCAACTTTATCTTTCTCGTTTTTTTGCTAAAGCAGACTAAATACTTTTTTAATGCACCACTAATATATCTACAGAAACATCTTTAATGGTATTAACAGGCAAAGCTATTTTTTGTGTCCCTTTTTTACTTTTGTAGTTTATGTCAGATGTTGAGAAAAATAGCTTATATTTTATTACAATTATTTCAATATTTTGGAAGTTACAAGAACTCAAAATTTATGCTTATATATATATATATATATATATATATATATATATGCCTATATATATATATATATATATATATATATATATATATATATATGCTTGTATAAGCCTCAAACAAAACACTGCGGGTCCTAACTGCCAAAATGTCTTATACGACAACATTTTCGAAATTCATTTTTGATAGAAATCTGTAATTCAGGAACATTTATATAACGTATCAAAATTTTTATTTATAGCGTAATCAATTTTATGACATTTTTTTTTTAATTTTCAAGTTATTAATAACTTAAAGAACAAAATTGTTTCAATTTTGCATAATTTTTTTTTTATTTTTTTTAATTTTATTTAATTTTTTCACTACTAATTTCTGAATAACTCCGAAAATGCTGAGCAAATAAAAAGAAATATGTTAAGGAAACATGGGGATCATTTTAGTCGCATCTATTGATTTTTTTTTTTTTTTATTTATCCAGATTTTTTTTTCTTCTTCTTTTTTGTATAGAAAAATTATTCTCCTGTGAAGTTATGTTTTCTGAATAAATTTGTTTGGTTTTCTTAACTTATTGTGCTGTAATATTTAAATAAAAAATCTTATTATATTGCAAAGAGTATGCAGTTTTAATATTTATGGTAATTTGCCTATGAAAATATTCATTGTTAAATAGACTATTTTTGAAAAACGGGATAATTTATACACCACAAATGCTGAAAAGTAATTTGTTTACTAAAAGATAAGATTTTAAACTTAATTTAATAATAATTTTATTAAGACAATATATTATAAAATTTTCTTTTTTATACATTTTATGGTCGTCAGATATGATTTAAACTGACAATCGCGCATAATCTTTCCTCTAACTATGTAGGCATGGGAATCTAAATAATATATCCTTTTTATGAGTTTCCAGATGAATATTGTATAAACAGAATTAAACATTTACCATTGAAATGTATAAGTATTGAAAACTATGCTGACTAGTACATACATACTTATGTATATGTTTGTATATGGAGATACATATATTTGTATGTTCAAAATTCAATGATTCAATTAAAATGGTTGCTTATCGATTTTAATTAAGCACGTCAACAATAGCATAAAACTAGGCAAATATAAAGAACAAATGCGAATACATTAGTACAAATGATTTTTACTTCTATTAATACAATGTGAAAGGCAAACAAAAATGATAACTGCGCTCAATGACTTTCACAAGACACCTACATATACATACTCGTATATATGTTAAGAGGAAATGTTTCTTATTTCTAGTTCACCGATGAAACGATAAAATAAACCCATATATAAACTGTGATTACTTACATATAACGGTGAGTTTGGCATTGGCTCGTATGGCCGAATTCAAACGGGCAGGACCTACTTGACATTGGTATTCAGCATCATCGTTAATAGAGGCGTTCGATATTCTTAAATTGTAGGCACCCTGTTTACGATCTCCCAATACTGAGTAACGTGGAAATCCCGGTATTACCGCTGAAAACCCCAGAGCAAAACCATCTTTTGTCCATTGCACAGCTCCGGCTAAATTTGTAACTTCACAACGCAACATAGCCTCAGCACCCTCCAGTACTTGTAAATCATGCGGTGTCACACGGAATTTTTGCTGTTGACCACAACAATATCCAGGCAGATGTGCAGCTAATAAGGATGTTATCACTGTAAATAAAACATATATAGGAAATATAATAAAAATTTGTTAAATTAATTAAAAAAACTTTTCATGGTTTTTTACATTTTAATGCATTTATAAGCATTTGTACATTCAAACATATAAAATATACATCCCGCTTGACCACAAATTTCGGTAGTTATATCGACATTTAATAATTCGCGAATATTTCTCTAACATAACCTTCGATAACGGGTATCGAAGTCATTTCAAAAATTAACTCGTCGTTCTTTTTGTGACAGCAATCGATTGATATTAAAGATTCGTTTAAAATATCTATATCTAATCGTCAGCGATATCGATGGCGAAGCGAGAAAATGTGCATTACAGATTCGTTTTCGATATCGAGAAAGATAGAAAATTGTTCTATATATTGATATTGCTAACGAATCTTTGGTAATAGTTCGAAAGCGATAGTTTTATATTTTGTTTAATTTTCATTTCATTGCCAATTTTTACTTATAGCTGATTGCATTTGTAAATATTAAAAACTAAAATAAAATTGAATGAAAAATATACATTTTAAAAATATTTATATGATTAACAATTAATTTAATAAAAGTACAGTGGACGAAATATACATAAAATCACCCCTTTTTTTATTTTTGCTTTTGTTTTATATTTTTTATTAGTATTTACATTAAAAAGAATTATATTTATAAATTTAAAACAAAGATTTTACAAGAATAATAAAAATGAGTTGCGATTACGCACAATGATTTCCCATAATTTTTCTAATGGTTTTAGAGAAAACTACGGGCTGGCCAAACCTAATAGTTAAAGCTTTTAGACAAAATTCACTCCATATACATACTCGTATATCGGAAATTATGAATAGCTGCATTACCCTGCTGAAAAATTGAGTTAAAACTTGTTTCGATCAATGGTGTTTCTGGCATTTCCACATAAGTTGCGGAATACATTTTGAAATGAAATGCAGCCCATCTTATAGAGGCACCTCTGCAAAAATTTCATTCATTCTGAATTCCTTTTCTCAACATAAATCTAATATAACAGGATTCCATCGGGTCCATCGAAATTAAACTTATTTTTATCATTAAAAAGTATTTCTTTCCATTTTTCGCCGTAATTTATTTGATTTTTTTTTTTTTTTTTTTTTTTTGCAACTCAGAGGCTTATTTTTGTGAACTAATATTAATGAAGGGTACACCATTTTTTTTTTTGCAAAAATAAGGTGTTATTTACAACTTTTCTACAACTTTTCTTTAATGGTTACTGGGAATCAAAACAGACTCTTCATTTAAGACCCAAATTAATGTTAATGGTAAGCAAAACGATTAATGACGCATTTTTGGTGCAAATACAACATTAGATCTCGGTCGGATCTCGTTTTGGTGACATAATTTTATTTTCATTTAACAAAATTATTCGCTACAGAAAAAGATGTATGTATTATTTAGGTAACTGCGCAGGTGGAAATTTTTGATTGCTAAAATCCAAAAATTTTCCTGTTTCTTCTGTGGACAAAAAAGAATACACAATTTTTCGAAACATTCTTTCGAGAATTTATTGAGAAAAATTAGATATTGCGATAATCAATAATTTAAAAATTCTCGACAATTTTTCGAATCTATCGGGAAATTATCGAATAAGATGCGATGCTATGAATATTCACTTATTAAAAAATGTTTAATAATTTCTCGAACATATTCCCCGTTTTTGTAAAGAAATTAGTGAATTTCTTATCTCAGGCCAAGCAGGATATTTCAGAAAAAACCATATAATAAATGTATATAAGTGTTTTTATGTATGGTTTTTCATTTATAAATTTTAGACATTTATTTTCTGTCTGATATATCACAAATAAGTATAACAATTAGAGTTTTTCACAGGAAATCCCGGAGTTGGAAATTCCGCAAAATTTTCAGTCCCGGAATCATGACGGAATTTCTGGGATTTCTTGTGTATGTAAAATGTTTACGTTTTCTAACTCATGTATGATTATTATAGTCTATAATTATTTTACAGCTTTTTTATTTATTTATTTTACTTGATCTTGTTACGTGTTTAAAAATATCTCTAAAGAAAAATCTAAACATATTTGATAAGTAGTTTCTAAGTCATTCGTGCATTTTTGTGTAATAGACGGAAAATAAAAAAAAATTGTTATATTTATGGGAATGCGTATTTATTTTGCAAAGGATCTAGTAAGAAATAAAATTCTATATTTGAAAAACATATTTTTTAAATGATTTGAAGATGTAATTTGCACGAATGTCGGGAATACTCAAACAGTATACATTTTTAAAGCACCTGTCAAACTTGGGCTTAAAGTATCCAAACTATTAACTGTATATGAATTTTTTATTAGATAAATTACAAAAATTTTACATTTTTACCATGCATGATGTAAATCAATTTTTGACCTCAGGATTTCTTAAGCTATAGATTAATAGTGTAACGTAAAAATACTTGTAGAAGGAACTTAATTATATTTTTGTATGAAAAAAAAACTAGTTTTCATAGAAATGTGTTATAAAACCGGAAAAGAATAGGGCTTCAGAAACCTGTAAAATTCTTTGCAACCTTATAAAGAACAAGCTCACAAAATTATCGAGGACAGTTCTACCCCAGGACAATATGAAATCCACAGTAATGATTCGACCTTCCGTTTAGTTGTTATATTATAAAAAGAGTAAATTTTATTTCAAAAATGTCAAAATTTCAAAACGAATTAAATCGTTTTATCGTTTTATGATTAATTATATTTTTAATCCTTCATTTAACTGAACTATCTTACAAATATTTTAAAATGTTTAATTGTTTATTTTTGGTCTGAATTCCAGGGATCCAGGGAAATTTAAAAATAAATCCCGAATTCCCGGGAGCGGAAAAACTCTAATATCAATGCAAAAACAATAAAATAAAATGTAATAAATATTTTTTTTTTATTTCGTGTGTGTTGTTAATTTGGCTTGAAATATAACATAAATTTTTTATTTAATTTATCTTCAAATTTATGTGTAAAAATACCACACACAATAAAAAGTATATATATATATATATATATATATATATTAAAAAAAACACCAGCAATATTAATATACGTATTTTTTCCACCTAATTTCAAAACGATTGAGATTTACGTTTCAAATGATAACTTAATTAATTTTCATGTCAACGGTCAACGTGAAAAGCCTATATAAGTACAAAAAAAGTAACTCAACAAAAAATGTAATTTATTTACTAACACACTCTCTACATACATATATTACTCATTGCAAAAACAAGCCCAGACCAATAAAATTTTTTGTTATTTAAGTTTTTGACAACTACTATTATTTTCTAATAGTAGGTCTTAACAGCGTAAGTTAGATTGGTTTTACTTTTTCTCTAAAAATCCTTCTATTCTCGCAGCCTGGTTTTAGCAAAATTTAAAAAAAAAAATCTCGCCAAACCAGTTGACACCTCCATACATTATATTGACTTTTTATAAATTGAGATTAGATATTCCTAAGCCTGTATGAAAATGTCAGAAAAACTACAAACGTGAATTTTATTTCACCTTCGTAGCACAGTAGGTTACTAATGAATCACCATGGGCCAGAATGAATTTTTAGGAGAATACAAATTTAATTAAGAGAGAAAAAAAATTATAACAGAAGAAGAAATGAAATAAAAAACAGCGTCAGACGCGTTAATTCAAACGTTCGTTACATGCATTCCTGCAAGCATTTGGAGATGAGTTTTATCATTCATTTATTAAAAAGTGTCTTTTTAAGTGTCTTTTTAAAAACTTTTCATATAACCAATACAAAGTAAAATATACGTACGAAGGTTCAATTTAGCAAATTTTTTCTGTGTATATAAATATATTAAATATAATTAGTAAATGTTTCTTACGAACTAATTCTTTTGATTGCTTAAATAACGCCAGAAGCTATTATATGTGTCATTTGCAATATGTATCCTTTATTGGTTATGGTTATTTTGAAATAAATTATATCCAGTTTTTAATTTTTGAATAAGAAATTATATAAATTTCTAATAGTCGAGGATATTCATAGGAGTATAGTTGAGCTAAAACTCCAAATATAATTACTATAACACTTACTATAGATTTCATTAAAATGCGCTGGTATTCAGACCTACAAAAATGAGTTTACCAGATTTTTTGTTCCAAATTAGCTTGCGGCCGATATAGTGGCCAAGTTTTGTTGAGATGATAAATATTTCCAAAGTTATTCTGCACATTCTAAAGCTCAAAAAATTAAAGCGAGAAGTATATTTTTTACGTATTAAAATAAATTAATTTTATATATTTTGTAATAAATATATTCAGAAATTACAAAAACAATAATAAATACCATTTTTTATTTAGCCTTTTTAAGGCAATTTTAAAAACCAAAAATGGCTATAGAAAAACTAAAAGCTAGAACGAAAATTCCGACGCTAAAAGCAAAATAAAAAGACTAAATAACTGGACTGGAGATAACATTGTTGATAATATAGAATAAAAAATATATTTATATAATAAAAAATTCAGATAAATTTTAATTCTTAAATTTTATGAAATCTTTCGCATTTAGTATAAGAGTGATAGTGATTTTAACAGAAAACATGGATGTAATTGTAAATAGAAGGTAAACAATCACATCTATTATAATTAAAAATATTACAGATATTCCAACTGCAAAAATGAAAATTTTTCTATTTAATATGTTTATAATATACAAAAGCGATTATTTTTCGATATTTTCTTGATTTCCTTTTTTACACTTCTAAATGCTACAATTCCTACACCCCCAGAAAACACTAAAAAGCGTTATATAAAAAGTATTAAAAAAGAGGCACGTTTCTTCCCGAACGGTAAAGTTTTTCCGTTTAAGAAAATTATATAATATTCGACTAATATTAACTACATGAAGTTACGCTTTAGTTTAATTTTCAATGGAAAATATTGGGATATCATACACAATATACACAATATACATAAATGTTAAAACTCTAATTAAATGTTAAAAAGTAAAATGAAAATGTTTTTATAGAGATAAATATGTATATATTTTTTCTTTGCTCACATTCCATTTTGATGTTTTCGTTAGTTTTTTTTTCACATGCCGGCCATTAACACCAAGAGGACGATGACCATATTTACTAAAGTAGTTAGTCTATAGTTTGGTTGATGGCATATTCTATTCTGTCTCTGTCCAATTCCACTGAATAGAAATGCGAGGAAAAGAACGAATGTGGCTGGTAAAATATTAAACAATACACAATAGAAATTCGACAGAAAAAAAAATTTAAAGCCAAAGTAAATGATAGAAATTGTTGAAATAATATTTTAGATAGTGAATTTTTTTTAACTTTAAATATAACAATAACCATACATACATATATATATATATATATATATATATATATATATATATATGTATGTATATGTATATATATATATATATATATATATATATATATATATATATATATATATACATACATACATATATACATACATACATACATTCATACATTCATACATATCTACATACTCGTAAGCATGTTTGTATTTAAAAGGATGACAACTTTTTTTCTTGATTCTCGTTTGCTTTTTTTCTTTGCTGTTTGACTATAAAACAAAAGCTAATGTTTTAATGAAAAGTAAACAGATCATGAACAGCTTCTCATACAAATAACAAAAAAAAAAAAATATGCAAGCCATCCACATGTAGACACAAATTTACAGGACTCTATCTACCTCGAGCTTAGTATAGAAAAAATAGCACACTCCTAAGCTGGCCATAGGTCTTGCCTAATATTCTAAATGTTACTTGTGATATGAATAGCATTTGAATAGCAAATGAAAAAAAATTAAAAATGCTATTTCAGTGGCACTATGCAACAACTGACATTGTTGCCATATGTCTAAGTGGTAGTGATGCTGGTGCTTCAGCTGCAGCACGTTCTTTTACATAAAACACCTCTCACATCATTTGTACGTTTAGAGAACTGTGATAGATGGCAATTGTGCAATACTGGTGCTAGTGTAAGTTTTTTCTTTTAGATTTTTGTTTTGATGTAGACAAAAAGTAAATTTTATACAATAAAAATGTTTGCTGTGATTTCCTTTGGATTGTTTTCCTGCAGCTTTTTTAAATAGTTTTACTGATTTTCTCTTTAATTTTGATAAGCATTATATTTCAATGGCTGTCTTTCTTTATTTCAGTCAAACTGTTGGTTTTGTGTTTATAACAGTCCGTTCGGGTGTCGTTATAGGGTGCAGTAGAATCTCATTGTTCCAATTTATGCAAATACATAAACACTAACAAGTAAATATGTATATTTAATAGATGTTATATATATTTAAGTACACTTCATATTTATAAAAATAAGGACAATCAAACACTTCTTATAAGACGTTTAAGGCCAATTCTACTTAGCCATATTTATACATAATTATTAAACAAATTTTTTTTTTCTATTTTATTAGAGTAAAGAATAATTTACTTAAAAAGTTTTCTTAGCCTTTAAGATTTTTAAAAGAAAAATAAAAACTACTGCTTTTAAACAAATTTATTGAACTGTATAATTGTTATGATATTTAGTGTAATTTACGTGTGTACATTTAAATGTTTGCCATACATTAATGGACGTTAGTTTTTGCAACCCGCATTTCCTTTTCATTTTATGTGATTATTATTTTGCTGCTGCTACTGCTGTTGTTATTACTATTGGAATCTCTTTTTTTTTCCTACTCCACTTATTTCTTCTTCTTTTTTATCATTTAACAATTTCAATACACTGTATAGAAACTTTAATTGTGTTTGAAATTGTGAGAATCAGTGCAAAGCAATCAAGCAAAGAATTCTCCTCTATTCAAGTCCTTTTTTCAATTTGGTTTTCTTTTATTTTCCTCTTTTTCATTTTGTTTTGTTTTTATAATCATGCTTAATTGCATTAGGGTATTACATACATGAAAACAGACAGAGAACATTCATATATACATACATACATATTTACATACATACATAGCATATTGTGGGAGTACATGTGTATGTATGAGGTTCTTTTAGGGTTTCTTAATAAAAAAAAATTTAATGTGAATGATTTTAATTTATTTAAGTAAACAAATCTTAATTTTTGAAATAAAAAAGTTAGCAGAATTTGCTTTTTGAGACTTTATCTTTTATAATTATTCAATTTTGAATTATAAGAAAGGGAAGAAAAATTTTAAGTGCATACTTTTGTTTTGCACAATATTGATCTTCTCAATTAAAACACAAAAAATAAGATTTTATTTCAAAAAACATAATCATTACTGATATTTCGTTAACTGATAAATATTCATAAAGTATAATTTCTTGCTATATATATATATATATTTTATTTCTGTGAGTTTAAACAAATACATATTATATTAACAAGTAAGAAAGATATAATCGGTCAGGCCCGACATTATGATACCCTACACCATTGTGCATGTCCATCAAAATTCGTGGAGGGGTTTTATATTAGCCATGTGGACAATTGTGGACTGATACTTTTACTAAGTGTAAAATAAAATATACGAATACAAAATATTACGTTAACTCTAATATTTATGTGAATTTATGTACTTTAGTGTGATTCCCAAAAGTGGGCTTATATGGGAGCTATGGACTATTATGGACCGATCTTCTTGAAATTTGGCAAAAAGATTAATACTTATACAAAACTTCCTTACACCGCATTTAATTAAAATATTGCTATATATAAGTCATTTATGACTGTTAAACTCCTATTACGGGAGGGCATTGTATGTATCTAACAATGTCCGTTCGTCCATCCGTTTGGCTGGCTGGCTGTCCATGTAAATATTGTGCACGTCGTACAGGTCGCAATTTTGAAGATAATTCAATGAAATTTGGCACGTAGGAATTTTATGATACAGGAACGAAACCTATTGAAATTGGTTATAATCGGTCCATTATTTCACATGGCCCTCATAAAAATGTCCCCTCGGAATAGAGTTTAAACACTCAAAAATGCCTTAAAAATAGGGACGAAGCCTATTGAAATTGGTTATGATCGTTCCATTATTTCACATAGCCCTCATATCCAACCGGAATAGAGTTTAATCACTCAAATATGCCTGAAAAATAAGAATATTTTAATGAAATTCGGTGTAAAGAAGTTCTATACAATTTATCAATTTTTCTACGAGTTTTAAGACCATCGGTCCACAATTTATAATAGTTCCCATACAAATCCCTCTTCCGAAATAAGTTTTATGTAAGTAGAAACAACATTCCCAACTTTTATTAGAATCGGTCGATAATTTACCATAGCTCCCATATAAACTAACTTGAATGCTAAAGAACGTCACAAAACGAGGATATTTTTAATAGCCTATTGTTATCATCAGACCCTGAACTATCACCAATGAGAAAACGTTGGATTTATTATGAGCCTTTATCAATTCAAAATACTGAAGACTTAAAGGACCTTTATTATCTTTTAGATATGTATACAGATACAACAGATTATTTTATAGAAAATAAGTAGTATAAGTTTAAAATATTAGAAAAATTGTCTACATAAATTTAATGTAAATAAGTAATAAAAAATCGTATTAGAAATAGAATATTTATTAAGGAAGATGATAAATACTAAAAATAATAATATCGATTAAGTTAAAATAGACATTTTTTGTTTGTTTTGTTATTTTAAATTCATTAATAGAAATATATGAATGCTTAGAAAAGGATATTAAAAATAAAAAATATTTATTAATTATTTTTATAAAAATATTTTGTGTATAGATATTATTAAAAGTATACAGAAATATCCATAATTTTCTAAGTAATTATTCACGCAAAGCTAAAGGCAAAATTTGCAAGTTTGTAAAAATATAGTCATATATACAATAAATTGGAAATATAAAAGTTTAAAGGCGCATATTTCTGAAATGGGGCATGATAATGACTTGAATCTTTTTGCAAAAGATCGGAAATTATATATGCTGAAGGATAAGCTTAATTTGGAATACATATTTTTAAAATTTCTTTCGCTATTTAGAAATAAACCAAACAAAAGCCCAATTTGGGGTTTTTGGAGAAAATACAAATTTTTTAATTGTAATAACATATTTGTTTATAATATAAATAATTTATTAATATAAATAAAAGCGCGTTAACCAAATTTCAATCAGGGGTAGAGTTTTCCTGAACTCCCAAAAAAACTAATCAAAATTCCCAAAAATGGGTTTTTTACATTTCTGGCTATAGGATCCACATTTTTCCGAAGTCCCGTAAATTTTGATTTAAAGTTTTTAGCAACATATTGAAGATTCTTGTAATATATTCCGCTTGTCGATTGGTGCTTTGGCATTTGGAAAAATATGGTCTAAAATCAAAACTTTCATATAAAATGGGTCGAATTTGGGAGGTTGTGTACCATGACCAATTGAATTATTAAGCTTGTTTTTTACCTTAAATTTATCTCTGTGAAGTTGCCTTTCAAAAAAGTGCAAAATTATTATATGTTGCTAAAGAAAATTTTGTTTTAGATAAAAAAAGAGTGTAGATACTTTTTCTCCTAAAAGAAACACAAAAAGTCGTTTTTTTGCAATTTTAAAATTCAAAATCGTTTATTTTTGGAATAAAATCGGTCGGAAATACTAGGATATATATGAAAAAACTGGACCGATAACATGCAAAATTATAGTTCTTAAAAATTCAAACGCAAATAACACTAAAACTATGAGAGATAAAAGGATATGTAAGCATGCCTTTTGTAGGTCCTATCAGGGCCTACAACGATATATATAAAAATATTTGAAATCGGACGAGAAACAAAAATTTGGCAAGCGATTAAAAACTTTTTATGTCAGAAGTACCTAACTTTGAGCCCCCTTAGCTCCGCTTCTGAGGGGTTTTTTGTGTCCCCTCCCAAACTTAACATTGTACTCTCCTCTGCTACGTCTACACCAAATTTCATGAAAAACTAACCAGCCGATCAGAAGTTACGGATTTATTTCCAAAAAATTTTGATTCTGCCCCACTGTGAAATATTAACAAAATTCAAAAAACCAAACATCAATTTCATAAACTAAATTGTCGTAAAATTAGTTGAATTTGATTTGAAGAGTGTTTTATGCCTGATATATTTTTGCTTTAAATGAACGATTGAATCTTAAAGTAAAAAAATTAAAAATTGTAGTTGCGATATTTTACATTTTCATAATGCTTTTTACTTCTGCTGTAAAAAATTGAAAAGTGTGATTACAGCGTTTTGCATTTAAAGAAGTGGTATTGAAGAGAGTTCTATCAAATTCACAATACAACTTACCTTCAGTTTTTTAAAGAAATATAGCCTTTTATAAAAAATCAGTTGACCGGTTTTTTTCGAAATTTCAAAAATTGCAACCGGTTTTTTTTCTTTTTTAATTCCAACTATTCGAAATATTTAAAAACCGATTTATCCAAAAAGTCGAATAATCGATCACCCTAATATATTATTTTTGTGCTCCTACAATACACACAAATGAAGTGTGGATTGAGAGTGGTATTTTAGAGAACATATGTTCTATATTTGCACATTAGTATAACCAACCATTCTCTATGTACCCGTAAATTTATATGTGTCGTTGGTTTAACGAGAAATTTCTCAAACAATAATTTATTAAGGATGTAGAAGCATTTATCAGTAAGTCTGCATACAAATGACCCGATTTTAACTTGAATTACGTAATGAATTAAATTAAATTAAACTAAATTAAAGCAAAAGAATATTAAACAATCGATATTAATTCCATAAGTATGTATGTTTATTCTCGTTTTCTTATACGTATATCGTTTAATTTGTTTAAACAAAAAAATACAGCAAAACAAAAACAAAAAAAAAAGAAAAAACAAAAAATTCTCATTATTTTCTATTCTTATTTTAATTAAATTTCATATTCTTTATATTTCATTTTATTCAATTATATGCTGGATACAAAAAAAAAGGAGAAAAGTAAAAAGCATTATGGAAATTTATTCTCTTATAATTATTTTATTCTTTCTTCGTTTAACTCCTCAATTCCAGTAATGAGTTAAGCTGATATGTACAGACACTTAGCCAGATAGACAGAAGGACAGACAGACCGTAAGATGCACAAATGGACAAAAAACAATCGGCCAAGCATCCAAACAACTGCTATACGACATGAGTACACATATTCCGCAACACAGGAAAGCAATAGAGTTTCTTAGTATTTGGTTATTTTCTGTATTAAATGCTGTACAAAATTATGCATAAAATAACTACTGTTGCGGCTTGTGTTGCAAATTTTTGCTGACTGGGTTGTGGCAGAGTCTGTGTATATATGTATTTTTGATTTGTTAGTTGTGCTGTATCTGCTTACTTATCAAAAGCTTGTTTCAGCAGCTGACGTATAATTGATATTTAAAACACATAATGAAAATAAAAAGTATGTATGTATATGTATAAAAAACACTTACTTACATACTGAATAATAAACTATGTAAATTGAATAAAATTTAATTATTTATGTGGAGAAATATTTGCAAAATTAATAAAGAATAAATAAAAACAAACAAAATTGATTTAATTAATAAACTGAATATTTAGTCTGCGTCAAAATTAATTAACTGCTATTTGTTGCTGCTTTATTAATATTTTTATTTTTTTATTTTTATTTTTAAAATATATTAAAACAAGTAAAATTCGGTGGTTTTCGGCTTAGCCGAATCAATAATAACCACCATTTGCAACTTTCTTTGTGTCACCCTAATTAAAATTTTGTCTTATATGGTCGGATAATTCCCTATAACAACGCTCATCTATGATATAAATTTCAAATGAAAATTCATAATTCTTTCCAATTTTATCAACGTTTTTGTATCACCCTATCTTACAAAATTTGAAAATTTCATTTAATATGGCCAAAAAATTTAAATCGGTTGAATAGTTCTTTAGATATATAATAATAAATTTTCACTTTGTATGGCGGCTACTACCCCTTGTAAAGCTACCTTACCTATTTTCATATCAATTGTGGAACTTGACAAGAAAATAATTCCCACAAAATCTCGAGACTTTCACTGTAATAGTTCCATAGATTTGCGATAATTAAAATTTATCTTATATGGAGCTAACACTTCCTCTAGAGCTACCCGTCCTATTTTCATATCAGTTATGATTTCCTGCACAATTTTGAAGGTTTTGCTCTAATAGTTTTTCATTTAAGCGATAAATAATATTTACTCCAATAATAATAATTATTTTTTTTTTTTTTTTTTTTTTTTTTTTTGTATGGCGGGTATTATATCCTCTGCTCCGATTCTAAAATAAAGTAGCCTATTTGAATGATCTTGGTTTAAAAACTTTAAAAATCATACACTAAATGGTAATTAAATGTTTTTTTTTTTTTTTTTTTTTTTTTTTGACAATGTAAAAAACTCTCTATATCGTTATTTTATTTATACACATTAAATAATTTTAAAGTGCAAAACACTTTATCTCTCTTTAAAATTGCCACTATTGCAAAATATTAAAAAAAATTATATGTAAGTTTTAGCCGTGGTTTTAAATAAATATATATAATATTGTTGAGACCCCAACAGTGGACGACGACGATGACGATTTATTGGACAGCGACATGGAGCATTTCCTATAAAAGTTACTCCCCCGGTTGCTATATCTGTGGTCACTTTGTCACTACTGCGAATGTTGATCAATAAGATTGACAGATAATCTTTTATGTACTGTCAATCTAATTGATCGCCATTACAGTTTGTGAAAAGTTTACAACAGCATACACAGCAACCGCGAACAACTAAAAAAAGGGAGAAAATTTACCCTTTTCTTAATAAATGCTCGTTTATAACGTTAACTAAACTTACTTGGATGTTATTCATCTTTTTATAAACAGTAAACCTAAATTCTGGTTGTCTTGTTAAGCCGAGCGAAACCAAACAAAAGAAATAAACAGTTTTTTTTTTTGTTCTCCTGAAAAGTTGCGTTTTTCGAGATAGAGTAGATATATACTCTATGGGATATTAGACGAATATTTCGACGCATTACACACGGAATGACAAACCCAATATGCGTCCATATTTTTTGTTCTTAATTACGAGTATATATATAAAACTTAGAAAATATAAGTAAAACTTCATTTAAATATTTCATTTACTAACACAAAATTTATTTCGAAAAGCAAAATAAATTTTATTTAAAGTTACAAGCTTTTTTGATATAAATATAATAAATATAGTCCAAGCAAACAAAAGTTCTGCCTAACTGTCTTGCTGCCTTATACATAGGTTAAAGGTCACTGTAAGTTATGTTTCTGTTATATGATATATTCTCAGCTAAAGGTCACAGAAATCTATCTTATTATATATTATGGACGTTTTCATGTCATTTCAACATTTATAGATTACAAAATTTTCTACAATTAACTATACTAGAGTGTTTTCTGAACTCTATTTAATTTTATTCTTTATTATTGTTATTATTATTATTATTATTATTATTATTATTATTATTATTATTATTGTTATTATTATTATTATTATTATTTTTTTTTACCCTGCTATATATACAGAGAACATTATGAATTTGCAAGGATAATTACGTCACACACGTTTACATTGTATTTATGTCAGTCTATAATTATTAATGCCAATAATATGCTAAAACGTTTAAATGATTACCTGAGACCATAAAAACAAAATCAGTACAACTTTCTTTTTATTAAAAATTTTATAATATTTAAAATTTATAATAATATAATTTTTTGCTCATAGTTTTTACAGATTCCTGCCATTAAATAATTTTTGTGTTTTTATAAATGTGTTTTAAAATAAAACAAAAGCGAAATTCATGGCATGAGATGCATTTCCATTTGGAGTTGGTCCACGACAAACAAACAAACAAACGACTTTAATAAAAAAGACAACAACAACAAAAAAATTTACAAGTTGAGTATTTATGTACGTGAATATTTCGAAAGATGAGTATTTTTGGAGGCAAAACAATTTGAACAAATAAGAGAAAAAATAATGCCTAAGAGATAGATTACGTATACATGCAACATACAGGCATACCGCACAGTTTTAACATACCAACTGATATATACATACATATACACATAAATGCAACATACAAAAACATTTGTATTTATAAAACTTTTTACTCGCATGGAAGAGGGGAATATGTGTTTTTTCTGTGCTTGTATTTGTATATGTGGCAAGTACAATACAATTTATTTTTATATTTATGTATGTGAATAGACATCTAACAAAAACACATATTTGTTGTAGCTGTTGTTGCGGTATGAAAAGCAACAAAAAACAAACACATAAATATACGAGCAAAAATAAAAATTACACAAAATTCCCGCATTGATAGAAGAAGGCGCAATATAAAAAGTTTAAGCCAGACTCTATAGACTATTTAGCACAGTGCATTGTAAAACTTACTGGCAGCAAAGTTTAATGCTATAAATTAAGTGAGTTTCCTTTTTTTGCACCCTCTCAACACACTCTATTCAATGCTTTTTTGTTTTTTCTTAATTCATGTTTTCTTATGGTTTATTTTTAACATTTTTTTATTTATTTTTTTTATTGTAGTTGCCACCAACCAAATAACGACAACAACAACAGCAGCAATAGTAACAGCAAAAACAGTTTAGAATTTCCTCCTATTTTTATTTTTGGGGAACATTAATGCTTGTTGTTTGTTTTCTATTGTCTCCGCTTCTTTTTCATTTATGATTTAGCTAAAAAACATCCTCCTCCTCTCACCACCCCAACAAATTGCTTTTGTTTTGGCTGTTGTTGTTGTTTTTTGCTGCCTATAACTTTTGTTTAAAATTTTGGCTTTAAGTATGTACAAATGGATGTGTGAGTATAAAATTGTTTTCAGTTTGAAAAATATTTGCCTAAATGATAATAAATTTTTCTTTTTTATAACTTCTGTTGTTGTTGTTCTCGATGCTCAAAAGTTATGAGTATGAGATAAAATGTTCTTGAACATCCAGGCTACAGCGTTTTTTGAAACCATAAATATTTGTATTAAATAATTTTCTAAAAGTATATCAAAAGTACTTTGTTTTGGAAATTTGATTAAAAGGTTGTTCACATGACTGAAATTTTTAAATACTTGCACAATTGTTTAAACCAAAAAAAAAAAAAAAAAAATTATGAATTTGCCTAAAATTGTACCAATGAAAACCAAATATATACGTATGCATGTATGTGTGTATGTATGTATGTATGTTTGTTTGTATGTATGTAAATATCTATATATCTCTTTAAATCAGTAGATTTATTGGAGAAGGGCTGAAAATACATATATATGTATTTTAATAAAGCCATTTGTAGAAACAATAACTTTGTATTCAGGACTAAAAATATATTATTTATTATGTATACCCTTCACCACAAGTGCAAAGGGCATTTGAAAAACATATTTCTAAAATGTTTCCTATGGGATTTTGCTACAACTTTTCAGTATTTTACTTATAAAAGGAACACAGGAATGAAATTTTTATCTACTTTGCAAACAAATACATCGAAATTTTTTCCCATGATGTATTAAAATGACAGCTTATAAACCGATTTTTTAAACATATTTCCCGTATTATGCTCATAAATACGTATCGCTTGAGTGGTATTTCTACAAAATTTCTTTCAACAGCACACTCTACTCTATAACTTCTTTTTAAATTTTAAAAACTGAGAAAATTATATTAAAAAACATAATTTGATGATTGAGAAATTATGGAGAAAATAAGAAAATCGACCAGTGCTACCAAAAATGAAGCCATCAACATTAAGGAAAAAAATTACAAAATGAAAATATAAAAAAAATTATTATTATTTTTTTTTTAGTAAAACAAATTCGAATTTTTTACTAATTCTGTATTATATTAATTAATACTAAACACGCCTTCTCCGGTTAGTTATATGATCAGCCCCAAAACTATTTAAAAATGGTAAATTTCTCTTTCCTAGTGACAGGCTCAGCTCATATAAAGTGTTAAAACTAGAACCTGCCCCTATCACTTAGTTGCTATCATTCTAGAGATATTACAAATGATTAATTATGTATTGTATTATATAAGCACGTATTTTTTAATGCATCTTTGCTTTAATTTTACTTAAATTTATAATCATTGCCATAAAAAATGTTATTCACATTTCTCCAAGAAAATTATGGTTATTAATTACCAAACAATTTATTTAGATAATTTTTTCCCAGTACATTTTGTACTTTATACTCTTAGCAACGACTAAATGAAATAGCGTAAGAATACGAGTGAACTTAGCACAATTGTGCTATGAAATAGACCTTCCTAAACTAAATGTATAATTGTAAACAGTACTGATAGAAAGATGGAAGAAATTTAATAAACTAGTTAGTTATTTATTTTGAACTCAACAATCTCAATAATCTGGAATTATATCGATTTTATAACAATTAAATAACAATTGCCGCAGCGTCTGTAAATTTAACCACATTAAATTTAAAACTATTACCTATATAATATTTCCAACAAAACCAAAATCAACTTATCAAATCTAGAGATCTGAGGTAGAAGTTAGTAGATGATGACAAATTCCATCGGATGACTTAATAACATTTCCTACAATTGACTAAAAATAGTAATATTTTGACGAAAATTATAAGATGTCTTTATAACTCTTTTTGTGTTGTGGAATGACATTACAATTTCGAAGCGGAAGTGAAAAAGTCATCAGGATCACAATGCTTTTGCTAAAGACATTTTTTAGGCATTTTTTAAATATGTCAGTGACTAACAAGTAAAAAAGTGTCAACGTAATTGAAAGAAATACATCACAAGCTCAGCGGAATAAATTCAGTTCCTATTTGAAATGCATATTAAAGACATGTCACGATTTTTCAGTTCTATTGACAACCTGCTGAACTTGTCTTAAAGAATTTTCACAATGTACATGAAAATGTCATGAGGTGTGATAATGTCAGCAGCGACGCTGACAAGTCATAAATGACTACCTTAGGATGTCTTTAAGAAATTTACAAAAAAGCAAAACAAAAAAATAAAATAAATAAAGGAATGGAAAGAAAAAAAAGCCAGAAACAAAGAAATAGAGAGTGAGAGTTACAACTCATATCTAAAGTAAAATAAAATAAATTCAGTAAAGGCGCGTAAGAAAACGAAACGAATTTTAAAGTTTTTATCAAATAATCTTATCAAGCATTACTTTACTTAAGTTTAATTTCTTTTACTTTTATTTTCATTTTTTTTTTTTTTTGTGTTACTTCTTCCAGTCTTTATATATGTACGTGCGTACGTATATATTTGTATATGTATGAGAATGGAATTACGGTTGTATATGTATATACTTACGTATATGGATGGATCCTGCAAATATTTTCTCTTGCGGAAGTCACTAAGAAGAGTCTTGCAGAAGTTGAAGTTCATCTCCAAAACTATTGGAAGATAAAAATCATCTTCCATCGGAAAGAACTATTCCTCATAGAAGTGTCTTTTGGAAGATTCGAAGAAGACACTTCTGAGGGAGTCGTAAAAGAGTCTTCTAAACAATACCCGGACGATGCTCAGAGCAGTGTCATCTTAATCTCTTCAAGAAGATGATTTTGCACTTCTACTATTTTTGTATTTATAAATAAAATGAACGTTTTTTTTTATATTTCATAATTATTTTTATTTCACATGTCTGCATTATTACAAAAGTAACAATTCATATAAAAATTTATTTTGTACTAAGAGAACTCAAAATAAAATCATCATTAGAAAGTTCTGGTGAATTAAAAGAAGAAAAGAAAATTAATAAAAAAAATGTATAACCTTTTTACAAGCAAAGTTTTGGACTTATTTAAATATACAAATACTTGTTGGTTTGATGGACTTTTTCCAAAGACAAATTAAAATTGTGAGGAAAGTTCGATATTACTAAATAATAGTTTAATAATACTTAATTTTATAAAAAATCCTTTGTTGATTATTTAAAAAATATTCTAATAAACTGTACAAAACACTTAATTATCGGAAGCATTTTCTTCTCATATTTAATAATACAGCTAAACTGTATGGATGTAATGAGCTTTGCCTATCCCCTTAAAACATTTGGAAGATCAATTTGTTGCTAATCTTCCAGACGTCACTTATTAGTGACTTCTAATGATTGTCGGAAGATTGTTCGAAAATTATAAAAACGAATTAAATTGCTATTGCGCATTAATAGTCCATACGTCACTTCATATTGACTTCTAGATGATTGAAAGAAGTACTTACGAAATTTACAAAAATAAAATATATACACTATCGTCCTTTCGTCTTCCAAAGGTGTATTTTGAAATTAGAAGATAATACGACGACAATCTGAATTTAACAAAAAAAAAAAAAAAAACATTACTATTACGCATTAATCTTCTTGGCGTGTGTTAGAAAGATTGCCAGTGTCTTTATAAAAAGGAAACAATATAGTAGAGAAGCAGGTAAATTATGTATTTCAGTAATAATTTAACATATGTACAGCGTAGCTGTAATATTAAATATAAGAAGAACAATTTGCCTGATAATTAAGTGTTTTATAATAATTTTATTTAGTAAAAACTAACTTTCTCACAATTTAAATT
Source organism: Protocalliphora azurea (assembly GCA_932274085.1). Classification (NCBI taxonomy): domain Eukaryota; kingdom Metazoa; phylum Arthropoda; class Insecta; order Diptera; family Calliphoridae; genus Protocalliphora; species Protocalliphora azurea. The sequence continues at coordinate 53,630,155 of OW026521.1, read as the reverse complement.
TATCTTCGGAAAAAACTCTATCAAACAGACAAGTATTTGCATAAAAAAAAAAATTAAATTCAAAACTTTGCTCGTAAAAATGTATTGTCATTCTTTGCATAAAAGGTAACCTAAACATAATTTAATTATAAAATTTATTATTAATCTTCTTTTATTCTTTTAAAAGTACCGGAATTTACTATAAGTTTCTCATGAGGAATTCATTTGGATTTCCCTGAATAAAAAAGTAATTTTTATGTGAATTTATTGCTTTGTAATGTACATGATAAATACACAGAAAAAATCATTCCAAAAAATTTTTCAATTAGTTCATTTTCAATTAAAACTTAATAAAAATTATTTATTAACGTAATTAACTCTCTAATTGATTTAAATTTTTTTGACATAAATCGTAAAAATAAAAAAAAAATAATAAATAAATACAAATTTATGGCAATTATAGAAGATTTCCAACTGCTTGGGCTCTAAGAAAACAGTACCGAGTAATGCAAACTATGGAGATTTCCTGATGTGCCAAATATAACTTGAATATACAATTAATTGCTAAGTATAAGTTTTTAATACTTGAGAGAAAAATTGCTTCGGTGTTATCGTACTTAGGTGTTTCCGCCAAGTCCGAGTTTGTATCCAAGCTATATTACGCTGCTTTTTAGAGCAATGTTTATGAATAAAGAATACACAGAAAATACTAGTAAATAAATAGTAAAAATAAAATTCAAGTAAGATATTTTTCTCATTTAAATTTTTAATTCATTCGATCACCTACTTGAATGATTTAACGAATTTTTAATTGGAAAACTTTTTCTGGTTTTCGTTTTTTGCAGTTATCAGCAACTGATATAATCATTTTGATAAGAGGCGCAAATTTAAATAATTGTTAATTAAATGAATTAATTTGGTGATTGATAAATTCATACCGACAAGCTGCCATATGCTTTTTATTGTTTTTATTTTTATGTCGTTCCCTAAGTTGTAAAGTCTACTTAGTAGGGTATCCAATTATTCGGGTTTTCATATTAATCGGTTAATTCGTCCAATAATTATTCGAGTTTAGAAGCTGATCGTTTAATAATAATGGTAAATTATTTGATTACCCGAATAGTCTTAGTAATACATGTAAAACTTATATATATCACTATTTATATTATTTAATCTATTGAAATAGTTATTTAGAAATGTAATGGAGATCAAATTCTTTGCAATGAAAAAACTCCAATTTTTTTTACCTAACACTGCAAAATATTCTCCTAATTCAGTTTTATTTAATGCAACTATTTACTTTCTATCTGAGAATGAATTTTTTCATAAAAGTCAAAATTAATGTTGATATGTTTACATACATTTTATTTATACAAATTAAAAATTTTATAATTTACACAAAACTATGTTTTCACAATTTCTATTGAAATTGTAATCTTATAATTTTTTGAAGATTCTTTCCAAAAAAAGTACATCCTAAAAAGTCAATAAAATCCTGATCCTGAGAATTGCAATTACTCTTTATTTTATTTTTGGCGCAAGGATTTTTTTTAATTTTTATGTAAACCAACATATTTTTTTTTTAAACATAACATTACTTTACATTTGTTTAAAACAGTTCTTTTTAGTAACAAGTATTTTAATTTTTTTTTTAATAATATTACAAAAAATAACTTTTTTACCACTAAATGCATATTTTTTACTTTTTTGGAAGTTAATAAAAATTAATTCCAAAAAAGTGAAAATAAATGTATTTTTAGCATGGAAAAAGGTAAATAATTTCTAAGAAAGTAAATATTTCACAATTTGAAAAGTATTTTTATTATCTATTAACAAAGCTAAAATCATATTTTTAATAAAAAAATTTTATAAATATAGTTTTAAGAGAAGTACTTCAAAAGCAATTAACAAGAAGCATAAAAAAGAACATTAAGCACAAGAAAACGTGCACTTACTGGTACTTAGAAAGTAATGAAAAAGTGCCTCCCTAAAAATTACTTTTTTATTTTTGTATTGATAAAGCAGACATAAAATAGAGATGTTGTTTACATAACTCCAGAAAAGTAATTTTCGATTAATCGGTTATTCGACAATTAAATGAAATTTAAACGAAAAAACATACAAAAAAATCAAACAAAAGTGTTATTGATATATAGCAAATTTTATAATTGAAATTCACTTTCATTTTTTTCTATGTATGCAGGAAATGAAAATACATAATTATGAAATATTAAAAAAAACGTTATTTCTAATTATAAATATAGAAATAGTAGAAATGTAAAATCATTTTCTAGAAGAGACTAGGAAAACAATTCTATAAACATCGTTCGCTTGTCGGCCAGGAGACTCTTCTTCGATAGCTCCAGAAATGTCCTCTTCGAAACTTCCTCGGTATATGATTTTAATGATAGTTTGGCAATAGTTTTAGCGATAAATTTCAACTTCTAGAAGGCTCTTCTTAGTGACTTCCAAAAAGGAAAATGTTTGCAGGGATAACTGTAAATATTACGAGTATGGAATTTGTAAGTGTTACGCCTTTTTCTTTTCTTGTATATGTAGTACTATATACCTTGGAATCTTGAAAAGGATTTTTGTAATGAGAATGTGAACGTTTCTTAAAAAGTCAGACATAAAAATGCAATTGAAATTTCAAAGAACTTTTTTGCTTGTTTTTTATGTCATGCCTTTTTATTCCTCTTCCTCCACTCTTATTCTTCATCAGCACCGGCTTTAACTTGTAGGTAATTGTTAAAACTAACATAAATTTTGTTGCTCTTAAACAAAAAAGAAAAAAATTAAATAAGAAAAAAACTTACCTAGATACAAAAATTATGCCTAGTTGAGCTTTATTTCTCTCTATTTTTTTTTTAAATCAAGTTAGAGAATTCTTGACGCTGTAATAAATTAAATTTAAGGGGAGGTGTTTTATTACAAGTAGTAATATATGAATGTGTGCGTATGTGTTTATATCTCAGTTCCCTTTTATACAATTGTAACTTTTTCGTTTTTCTGTCTTATGTTTGGGTTTGCTTGTTAAGCGTGAAATTTGTTAAAAATATGCTATATCAGCATCTTCAAAATTTTAGCTTTCTTTGCTATTTTTGATTGTTTTCAAAATAACAACCAGCTACTAATGTAACGACAATATCTACTACAACAACTTATAGCCACAGCATCATCATTCTACCACAGTTTTGCGAAATACAAAATCTATTGAAAGGTTCATTGGTCTATATTTTCTAGGCTTTTTGTTATTTTTATTTTAATTTGTTGTATACCTTATATACGATAGTAGTCCGATAATTTCAGTAAAATTTCATTACATTTTTAAACTTTCTACAGTTTTTTCGTGCATTTAAACCAAATATTTTTTAAGATAATTAGTTTTTTAGGTGAAAACATAAAAACGAGTCTTTTTAGGGGAAATAAATGCTAAACTTTTTTGATTTCACTTTACGAAAATTTCAAAATTTTATAATTTATTTAAAAATTTAAATTTGCTTGTTAACAGCACTCTGATATAGTTAAAAGTTTCTCGAGAAATGACGTAACGTATGTTGTAAGGAATATCCTGAGGATATTATAAATCAGTTTTTTTTTATTTTAAAATACACCCTCAAGAAACGTTTTTGGCTAGGTTTCTGTATTAATGTATCTTAAACTTTTTTGGAAAGTAGGCTTTTGAACTGTATACATATTTCTTTATATTTCGGTCAAATATTAAAAGTCAATTAGCAAGCAGCCTTTAAAAAAATATACAATTTTCAAAATTTTTCCAGTTTACCTACAATTTGTTATAAATTTTCCTAGAAAAACCTAATCAACTATTTAATAGATTTTAATGAAATTTTAACTGTAAACATAACAAGTTTAGTTTATTTATTTTTTAGTTTGACAGAAATTGTAGAACTTTTTCGATTCCATCTGGAATAATTAACTTAAACTTTCTGTAAAATTTTCCTTTGTAGTCCAAAAAGTATACACCAAAATAAAACATAAAATAAAAAAATACATAGATATTTTTTGGATAAACTTTGTAAAATGTTTAAAAAATTTTGAGTTTTAAACGATTTCAAGAAGATGTAACATTTTGAATTTTATATACAAATATACCTATTTAGTCTTAAAGAAAAAACTAACAATTTTGCATTAAATTTAATTTTTTAATAGAGAATGGGGAAATAAATTTAAAAATATTGAATAAGTCATTCATTATTTAACATATGTAGTTAAAAAGCCACGTTCTTTTGCTTTCTAAATATATAAATACAACAAATTCGAATTCCTTTCATAGCTCGAATTGTTAAGTTAAACAAAAATTTAGACGGCAACGGAAAATAAACAACAATTTTTTTTTCTTTTTCACTTTAAACATTTTAAAATTTTTGTTACGAAATTCATATAAATTTTTAAAAATATGGTAATATATTTTTTTTTTTTTTTTGTGTGAAAATGAAAACAACAAAAATCCGAAGAGAATTTAAATCAAAATTTATTTTTAAATCGAGCCGCATTGCGCATTTTTTATACAAATTTGTATAGAAATTGTCTTAAAATTTAGGTAGCTTTAGTGCATGGAATACCGCCAAAACTACTTTTTCGGAATATATTTAAATTTAAATTCGAAATTTTTGAAAAAATATTATATCATGCGCTCAAAAAGATTTACAGCTTAGATTAGGTAGTTAAATTATATATAATATTTTATCTAAATACATTTCTTTGATGTTAGGTAGCAGAATACTTCAACAGATTCTAGTATTCATCAAAGTGATTTTTTTTTTACATTACTGTCTTACAAATAATCTATTAAATCGCCGCACTCCAATACAAATTTTCCGATGATACGATAAAATTTCTTGAAAAAACAAGTGCTACATATTTGTTAGGCTCATCTCGTATATAAATACATATGTATGTGTGAATCAAATAAGCTATGTGTGTGTACGTTTACATGAGTCCATATGAGTTACCAACATAAATAAAGTCTTGATGAGTTTTTCTTTACATTTTCAAAGAAGTACTTTTAGTTCATGTGTAAATGTGAAAGAGTATAATATGTGAGTATTATCATTGTAAATGCGATTCACTCAAAAAAGTGTTTCCGTTACCTCTATGTTTTATGATGTGTCCATCTTATGCCGGGTCTACTGATGATCGTTCGTGAGATGCACCGTTTTTAAAAAGGTTCCTCTTCTAGTTTTCTGGAATTATTTGTATTTTCTTTCAAATCAACACATAAATAATACCACATTTTCTAGTTTAAAAGGTATTTAAACCGCGAAATTGCAAGAATATTGAAATAAAAATTAATCAGAACCCTGCAACTTATACTTTAAAGGATATTTAATAGGATATTTTGCGGAATAAAAAATATTGAGGTCACTATTGGATATGTTTTATATACAAATAGATGTGGTCTCCGATTACCTTTTAAGTGATGTCACATTTCGTATGCGTTTCTCAGGGAGAAAATACGAAAATTTTCAAAAAACTAAAAAAATGCCTTTTTTAGTTTTTTAGCTCACAAATGGTCATCAAAAACATTATAAAACATTCCAAAGTTTATTTTCAGAGGGGTACCAAAAATGCTTTTTTCCTTAATACTTGTATACATGTATATTATCTTTTTCACCTTCCGCTTTTCATTCATTTCATATAAATATAAAAAGTTTACTTATAGCAACACATATATAAATATACGTTAGAATGTCCCGTGAAGTTACTTCTCCGAGATTTTGATGCAGGAAGACAACTCGAACGATGCGTATTAGTGGGCAGAATACAAACATTTTTCTTCAGTTCCCTACCAGCGATTGAGAAATCATGTGTCTCATACATTTAGGCAAAAAAAGTTTCGATTTTTTTTTCTCGAAATGAGTCTCAAAAACTTCATAATTATGTGGTTATTATAAAAAAGAAAATATTTAAAAAAATTTCCCCGTAGGATTTTGGACCTCGAGGACTTTTTAATTTAGCAATTAAAAAAAAATTATCAAAATTTTTTTAAATTATTTCTTATGAATCGATATTTTAGACACTTTTTCAAAATGACGAATTTTTTGACAATATGTACTAGAACCATGCTTTTCTCTCACTGATAAGGAACTGAATATGAATTTTCAATTATTTTGACATCGTTTGACAGGGTTTCTTATATTTCTTCAGCGGGATACTCTAATATACATATGTGTGTGTGTATAAATATGTAAGAATTGAATTCTTAAGTAGTTTGCGGTCGCATTGACCTACATCTCTATCCAATATTTTAGGGGTGTCTAAAATATACTAATGCACACATAGATACATACATACATACAAACATACATACATCCCTCTGAAAAAAGTTTGTTTCTGTTGCCACATATTTTCTTTTCAGTTCATGTTTTCTGTATGTTTTTTTAATCATATCCAAATATTATATACCAAAAAATATACACATACACCAACACATATATTTAAGAATTTATATGAATATCAGTATATAGACTGTATGTACATATATTTTTAAACAAATACTATATAATATATAAAATTTTTCTTTTATTTTCTGATATGGCACACAAATATCTATAATAAAAAACATAAAGAAATATTTTAACAATCACTTTTGATTTGCTTTCAAACTTGCAAAAAGAATAAAAGAAAAGAAAAATTTCTTTTTGTCGATACCACATTTTAGAAGAAGGATATGAAGGTAGGAGGAAAACTTATTTCTAAATCTGTTTTTCTCAAACAATATTAAACAAATTCCTTTAAAAAATAGAATACAAGGACATATGTTTATGTGGTTGCGTATGTGTGTGCGTAAAGTAGAAATAAATAAATAAATAAAATATTTTCATAGCCTGTGGCCTACAAAGTCATTGTAATCACATTATCATTAAGACTTTAATATTTCACATTATATCGATGAGATTACAATTTAAGTATTTAGAACATTGACCATTCAATATTATAAAGCTAATTTGTATGTTTTACACATACTATCAAACATACTTATAGACATCCAGAAACACATACCTATACATATACCTTTAGGTCCCTTTTTTTTATCGATCGAGCATGAATTTCAAAATTATTTTCCTGTTTTTCATTCTAAGTATTTTACAATTATATAATTAAGGCAATTTGTGCATTTTCCCCTAGAGATGTGTATACAAAAAAGAAAAAATAAATAAATAAATAAATAAAAATGTCATTGTGTGAGTTAAAACATCTATTATTGATATTTATGAGATAATCGGTAAAGCTTGTGAGTTTTTTCAGTACTTAACTTAAAGATTTCTTAGTAGTACCAAAAAAATTTATTTTTCATAGTCAGCAGATACCATGAAATGTTTTAAGGGAGGGTTGTGAAAACATTAGCTTTTTTTTAAAGATGAGTTTTCAAAGTTAAATATGCCTTTCAAATGAAATCTCTTAAAATAAATTAATACGAATTGGTGAACTATAATTATATGAATTAATTGATTATTTTTTTTTTTAGAATAAATCCTTTAACTTAAAGAGGATTGGTTATTATAATCTATATCTAAAATATTGCTGTTAAATTTGGTTATGCTAAGGAGCATTCATTACAATTAAATCTATGGGGAAATTTCTTGCAAAATCCTTCATAAAAAAATATTTAGTTTTTTCTCAAAAATATTAATACTTATCTTGGATGTATCATGACTAAACAAGTTTGCAACCGTAAATTGCATTATTGTATTTTTTGGCGGTATTAAAGCAAAGTTTATGGATTAGATACCAGCAGAAGGGAATATGTATTTTACGTACGCTTTATCAGCATTCTTAGTATCCTATTTATTTGGGTTTTGTTGAACTTATACTAGGTGCAATTTTGAAGAGCTCAGTTTGCAGTACCAGGCGTTTGGGAGACTCAACGTAAACGCTGAGTTTATAATCGTAGTAGTTAGATATCTGGTTCAAAGGATTATATACAAGTTTGAAATCGTAAATTACCTTGTTGTATTATTTGGCGGTACAACGTAGTGTTTATGGACTATAATTAAATACCAGCATTTTATTTTCATATTTGTTCTTCAACTATGTAGTTAAAAGTCTTAAAAAATGTTGCTGGTTTTTGACATTGAATTAACTTAATAACATATTTTCATGATAAAGTAATGAATATGATAAATGACGAAAACCTTTAAAGCTATGAACACTTACATTTTCTAGATGAATTTATATACATTAAAATGCATCATGAAAAAAGTTGCAATGTACTTTTCTAGAAATGAAGATAAGTATTTTCTTATATGATTCCCCAAATATAACATCCGAATGTTTTCAGTTACGTGAACTGGACCTTTTTTCTAAAACATTTCTAAAAATAAATATTTCTTTCAATACCAATTATCATTATCAAAATATAAAAAAGATAGGGTAACACCTGGAATAACCATTTAAATAGTTGTTACATTTCGTTTCATTCATGGAATATTAAGATTTTTTTGTCATATTTTCTTTATTTATACATGTAATTTTATATATTTCGGTTTTTAGAGTGCCATTGGAAAGGCTATTGAAGATTATAGCTAACTTTTTAACAGCAAAAAGGTAATTTTATACTTCTGGCTCCTAAAAGGTTAAATCAGAAACTTTTGCAAATAAATTATATTGAAATATTTATTGTACTTATATATTAATAAAATTAGGAAAAATATAGTAAATTTTTTTAATTTTAAACCCGCTGAAATAATTTAATAAAAGAGAGTCTTTGATTTTTAGTAGCTATTCAACACGAATTTATAGTTATTTTGATAAATTTGTACTTCTGGCGACAATTATTTCCTTAAGCAACCATTTATTTGCCATGAAAATTAAGTTAACCTATTATTAACGGTGATCCCAAAATAATACATTTGTTAAAAAGGGTTTAAATGTATACATTAATATTCATATATATTTACACTTTTTTATTATTATTATTTTTTTAATTTTAAACAGAATTCAAATATTGTAGTTTTAACGCCTAAAGAAATGTCTAGAGTAGGTTGTGATAATGTCTGAAATTTATTAGTGATATTAGAGGAAAAGTTATTAAGCTTTTTTTATTAATAATTGCCAATGATGGTCCAAAATCTTGTTCTTAAGTTAATATGAATTCTTTTGATATAAACTCAACCTTAATAAGTTGCAAAAATCTAAAACTATTGGCCAAACTGAAGAAAGAAAAACTTTAGAGTATGAAAATGGATGGTTAAAAAATCGTGTAACATTTAATAAAAGAATCCCTCATATGAAAATTAAAGCATTGAAAAGAGAAATTAGCGAAAATCTGTCATAAAAATTGAATATCCTTTAAAATATTCTCAACAGTTATCAATTTCTTTTAGAAAGGTTATGACGTTTGCAGTAACAAAACAATTGTTTAAAAATATTTTATAATAACAACAATATTTGAATTCTTGACTATGACTACGATTATGACTATATATATATATATATATATATATATATATATAATAGTATTGAAATAAAATTCACCAAGAATGCTCTAAAATCCGCAATGTTGAAACATTAATAAAATTTTTTAAAATACTACTTTTTACTGATTTTTTAATTCAGTTACCAAAAAGAAATGACAAAATTTGCATATTAGTTAATTTTTCATCTAAAATAGTTTTTAAAATATTACATTTTTAGTTATTGTAAAGTTTTTGAAATTACAAATTTATAAAATTCTTTTACGTTTAAAATAAAAATAAAATAAAAAACAAGAAAAAAAAAACATTTCATTACTTACCGTAACCTAACCGTAACTAATTTTTATTACTAATGACTTCAGTAATACTTTAAAATCAATAAGTTATTGAACAGATAGAAAGTAACTAGTTCCTGCAATGGCAGCTATAAAACGACATTCTAAAATGCCTACTTGTACCGACAATTTAGAAATTGTGTACACTGTTTATAGAAAACTATATTTTTGGAGATTTTTTAAAAATTATCCAGCTCACGAAAACATAATAACCGAAATATTTTGGAGATTGGTTTATAAGATATCAGTCTTTAATTTTAGGGCGTACATTTGTATCCTCATACAACTCGAGACACTTTAATATACACTAGAAAATGGAGCACAAAAAATATGCACTTAAATATGATTACAACTAATTACATTCCGCAAACTGTTCCTTAGTATGTAAAACTAAGGCAATTACCGTTAAGGAAATTTTTATGGTCCTTTGTACCGGATAACTATAGCCGCAGCGTTGAGAACTCATAAAATGAAAACTTTTATTTGGGTTTAACTAGTCCCAAAGTATTTTGCCTCTTTTTTTCTACTGAATTTATCGGAAACACAAATCTTTAATAAATATTTCACACAAATTTATAAATCTTTAAATACGTTTGTAAAATATGTAACATAAACATCATTTCTTTTACTACTTGTGTGACATTTTTAAAAATAGAAACACGCACACACACATATATTACCTTAGAAATAGAAGGATATTTTTGCCCAAATCAAATACAAATGCTGCAGAAATTTATGTTTATTTCTGACAGTCATAAATATAAGAGGTTTTAATAAGCATAGACAAATTGATATATAGCAATACTTATTTCGTAATAGAAAAATTATTAAATTATAGTTATGTTTAAATTTAAAAATAAACTTCGTTGTCAAAATTATTGGTGGTACTTTATATGTCGTTAGCTTAAATGTAAACAGCTATAACCAACATCAAAACAAAATGTCAGTAAATAATAAACAGGAAACGCTAAATAAAATAGGAGTCTAATAATATTTTAATATTACTTAAAAAAAAAATACAGATTCCGTTGGCTCCTTCTGAATTTCTAGTGTGATAATGTTTTTTGTATTTTAGGCAACTATATACATATTTTATGTTGTTGATATTCGTTTATGATTTTTGTGAAATTCATAAATATTTAAGTACTTTTTGTAGTGAAAAGAATTTTTCAATTGATTCCTTTTAATTTTGTTTGAAATATATAAAATTTGTTAATAACGGTCCCTTTTTCGAACTTTTATCATTTTATTTATATATTTTCGTATTATTTTCTTTTTTTATAAATTTTTACAATCATTGTTATTCATAGAGTATAAAGCTTGTTGTTGTTTTATACCATTTTCAAATATTTTATTAGCATATGACAACTAGTAAAACACCGAGGCTTTTTCATATTTTCAAGGATTTTAACATGCTCCCATACATATATACATATACACACATTTATATAATATCTGCAAATATGTATATGTGAATGTCTGAAAAGGGTCATATGACACCATTTGTTTAAATGTACGAATATAATATTTTATTTATCCACCCTTTTACTTTCTTTTGCATACAATTTTAAATTCATTCAGATATTCGTACTATGTATTATGTTGCTATAAATATTTTTAAAGCAATACAAACGTATCGTAGGATTTAAGTTCAAGTACAAATTATTGTACATTTGAGCTGTAAGTAGTGAAAATTTACATAGATTTCATGGTTTATTCTTAGGTTCCTCATGGATATGATACTCACTACTAAATCCAATAGTGATGATGATAATGATTCTCAAATTGATAAGAGACACAAATTTTGTACTGAATTTAATCTATGGATTTTTATGGGCTTTTAGTTTGTTTTGAGGGACAGGTTACTATCATCATTGTGAAAATATAAATTGTTGTATTTGTTATGACAAATTATTAGATATAGGAGTCCAAATTCTGTGCTGTTTAAAGTATTTGAAATTAAATAATGACAAAATAACACTAAAAATTAATTTTGTCAATGGGATTTAAATTTGTTTAATTTGCAATTTATTTAAATGTTTAAATAATAATAATACAAGAGTTATGGAGAATATTCTTCATTTTCTTCATTTCATAAATAAAACATAAATTATTTAGAATTTGTTTATTCCGTTTCTTTATCAGTAGGGCAAATTTTTTCAGCAACGCTAACTAAAGTCCTGTTTGTCTATTTTCTTTTAATTTTCAAACTACCTATTTAAATTTAACTGAACTAATTGTATAAATCTAAGCATTAACATTATTTGTATCAGAATTCATAGATATTAATTACATACAAATTCCATACAAATAATCATTAATACTTTTTAATTCTTAAATAGTGCAAATCATCTCTTAACATATATTTTATTTTACTTCCAACTATCATTCTATATTAATACAAACTCTCTAATTAAATTCAATTTAATTGTTAGAGAAGAGCAAAAAAAAAAAAAAAATTACGGCTAAAGAAATAAACGTCGACAGTTGTTACAAAATAAAAACTACAACACAAGACCAAATAAAATTAAATCTTTTAATCATTTCATATTAAAGCAAATCACTGTAATCGCAAACGAACGCGCTTAAAGGAAATCACTGCAAATAATGTACGAGTACCTTCTACTAAAGAGTATTAGGCATAGATTAATACTAATCGACGTTAACACACATTAAGTCAGACACTCTTTACATACATACATACATACATACATACATACATACATACATACATAAATACACACATACATGTACACATGTACATTAGAATGTCCCCAACTCAAACGATACCTATTGATGAGTAGAATACGAGAAAAGTTAAAAAATTAAATAGCTTTCGGTTCTCTACAAGCATCGTTATCATTGAAAAGTGATCATTTTAGAAAACCATGCCACGAAAAGAGGATTTTTTTAAAGGGGCAATTTATTTTAACACTTTATGATTGTAAAAAAAATACAATATATATTTGTTAAATAATAGGTACACATTTCTGTTAATAATGAGTATTAATTATGATTAAGAAAACGTATAAACGAATATTAAAAACCGATGTCTGTGCGAAAGTTAAAATGAATTGTGTTCCAATTTCGACTATAAACGGGATAATTATGACACAATAAGGTTGCGGAAGGACACCATACTACAACACACATCTACAGAATACAGCTGGAAGAAAATGAAAATTTTCGAACAAAAAACGAAATTTTTGACCTCACCACCTCCGATTTTGATAAAATTTGGCATACAAACTCATTACGTCTATTTGAACTCATTACAAAATTTGAAGTTCTTCAAAATTTTCAAATTCATATAAAATTAAGTTTTTATCGCCGTTCAAGGTTCACTTTTTTCAGAAATTTTTTTAAATTACATGAAATTTAAATCCATAATCTTCGGACTTATTTTTCAGATTATAAAAAATTTGACTCAAACTAATGCCTAATTAATCTAGTTTTTAATTATTTTTGTAAAAACGCTATCTTTGTATCAAGAATATTTTAAAAAAATTGTATAATTTTTCTTTAAAATGTTCCTTAAAATAATGGCAACAATATATAAAAAATTGTGAGTGGGACCGTGAGGGAATGTAGATGTTAATTTAACATTTGGTAAAAAAAAAAAAAATATTTTTTTCAGTAATAATTTGATAATGTCTAATATTTTTTGAACGAAACAATTTATATTATACCGATTATGCTCCAAGGATCTGTTTTAGTTTTGCGAAATCGTAACATTTTGCGATTTTTCTTTAGCTATTGATATTTTGAAAAACTTTAAGATGCATAAAGGTATAAAAGTATGTAACAGACAATTCAATTAAAATATTTAGAAAATTATTTAAATTGTGAAAATATTATTCAAATGTAATTGAATTTTTTAGATACAATTTTCGTTAAATATACCACCTAAAATTTATGTTTATCATTTTTCTAAAATTTGGAAATCCATACTTTTTGGGATATACTCATTTATTATGTACGATATTGTATTTTTTTAAACTACAACGAATTTGAAAATTTTGAAGAACTTAAAATTTTGTATTGACATTGTAAGTGTATATATCGAATTTTATCGAAATCGGAGATGGTGAGGTTCATCGGGTGTTCGAAAATGTTTGTAAATAATTCTAATGTTAAGCCAGAACGATGCAAAGATCAATAAAATAAATAAAAAAATTCAATTAATTTCTTATTTAATTTATGTATAACTTTAATTGTATTAATTGAATCATAGGCGCATATAAGGGCATATAACCAACAAGAAAATTTTACAGAATACAATAAACACTTCACTAAATCATAAAACTTAATCATTTTCTTACTTTTTTTCGATATTTAGTAAGGTTTGTTAAGCATCTATCTGTGTGCACAGTATCAATAAAAATTCGGATTAGAACATGCCAAAATTTGTACCGAAAATAGCTTAAAATTAAAATAGCTTATATCCATGTATTTTTATAGAACAATAGTAAAAATTAACAAAAATTGTTTATATTAGTTAGGATTTCATTAAAATTCAGATCAAGTGAACATAAATAAGTGTGCCAAAATTCACGAAGATCTATAGAAAATAAGTCCATAAATATATGTCCATCTTCCGAAAATAAATTTCAAATTCATATATACCGTATAAATGCCAACAAATAAGCAAATAAGTTTTATATGAGACGAAAACTTAACGCAAAGTTTTATCACAGTCGGTCCATAAATGACCAAATGACCATCCCATTTGGAGCCTAATTTCGGAAATCAAGGACATAATAAATTCCATCAAAATCACCATAATGTAATACTATATGTAGATTTATTTTATAGAAATAAAAATTATACCATCGAATCTTATATGAACAGGACGATAATTGACCATAGGTCTCATGAAACCCTTCTCCGAAATATTAAAAATGCATTAAGTAGGATATCAAATGATTGACTAAATGCTGTTATTTGTTTCTTTTTAAATAAATTTTATGAAATTATTACCAAAATTATTATTATTTAAATTATGGATATACGCCATTTTACTTGTTCTTAGTTTGATTCATTAAAACTCACAAGATAATACAACCTTTGGCAATATAAGTAAATATTGCCTACATTTTATATGTTTTTTTTTTCTATTTTGAAGTTTACGTTTCATTTTAATTATGTATTTTATTACTTTTATTCAAAAACACCTAAAAATTATAGTATGAAATAATAAAAGTTTTATAAAATCGTGCCTTTAAAGTTTTTTTTTTTTTTTCAATAAAATTTGCAGAATGTTTTTCGGTATTATTCTAAACGTTATTTTCGTTGATGATACAAAAGACCGAAAAGTTTTGTACTACTTTTCTGTATTATGGGTAAGTACGAATTTGTTGTCATCACTAGCAATAAATTTGTTCGCTTAAGAAAAATAAATTTCCAGAACAATGTTTTGTTGCTTCTGTTATATATATATACATATTTTTATTTTTTTTTTTTTTGCCGTTAGTTTGTTTCAATACTCTTTTCATGCAGATAATCGACATCGTTCTGTGAAGAACAAGACATTAACGAATATGGCCGACACGATCCAACTCCATTTTTGGCAAAATAATATGTTTAATATGCAAACAAATTTATGGCTAGTGATAAAAGGTTGTAATTTTTAAGATTTATAATGTGCTATAAATATTAATATCTCTGCCCTTAGGTTGCAGACACTATCTAAGACTTAAATGCCATTACTAACACCAAGTGACCTTATAAGTATTTTTAGAATCGAATCAATAAATAGTTTAATAGCTGTTTAGAATATTTTCAATAACAGTTCTTATTGACAAATATAGAATTCTTTCTTGCTTACATTTACCAACGTTCAAAAATTTTTTTGTCGAAAAAGCCAAGTTTACATAAATTTTAATAAATACCCAGCAACAACTTTTTGTTTTTCGGTAATGGCAACTACTTATTAAAGTAGTTTCTTGGTAATGAGGCGTCATTATTATTTGCCTACTCTGTATTAAATTAATAAGTACTCAATAGTATAATAGCACAGTAATACTGCAATCACGTGGATGGGTTGGCTAGAGCGCCGGATTAACAACCAGAGGATTGTTGGTTCAACCCCATTCTGAAGCTGTTAGTTTTTTATAATAAAATGTCTAAAAAGTTATTTTAAACTAAATTGAGTTTTTGTCGCTATGTGCGAGATGGTGTACTGAGTAAGACGTTAGTCAGTAAATACGAATGGTTAGTGTGCGTCCAAGTTCGAATCTTACTGACGGCAAATTTTTTTTGTTTTTTTATTTTTGTTTTCGTTTAGGTACATATTTTTGAGTACCCCTAGAGTCAAAAAATAACTACACGAATTTGTGGACAAGTCGAACAAAAATAACTAGTTATTCAGGCAAAAAATAAGTAGTTTATTTTTGTTTCCAATTATACCTGCTAGCTTACCAGGAAAGCAAAGTTTTTGCTGGGTATATAGTTTAAGTTATGTTTAAGCTATGTTAAAAATACGAACAGTAAATGCATATGCAATGTGTCAGAAACACAACGTTTATGTTGTGTAATTCAATACTTTAAATATGTGTCATAAGATTATAACAAAAACCCTACTTTATTTGGAAAGGGGAAAATGGTGTCACAATGCCAAAAAGTGGCTAATTTAGTTCATTTTAAAAAAGTAGCCAAAAAAGTGGCAAGGTTGTTGAAGAAGGTGCAATTTGCGACTAAAGTCGTCCAAAGGTAACACTTCCCATCTGCGATTTAAAATCATAGGTAGTATATTATATTACATTTTGTCAAAAAAAAAAACAAATTACGACTTTTATCCTAATTTTTAAAATTATGAGCTTATTGTGAAAAAGAAAAGTTTTCAAAAATTCCGATCCATAAGTGGTCATTTTGTTACATCATGATGTAACTCGAAATGGATCACTCTATATTTCCCATAGGAAATATAGAGTGATCCATTTCGAGGTTCCCTACTTTTTTAAAGAAAAAAAACACAGAAAATTCAAATTTAATGGGGAATGTTTACTATCATTTGAAAGAACATTCTTTGGCATTTATTTTTTGAATATTATGTCTATCAAATGTTGGCCGTTGCTACGTCGCAGACGATCCATTCGTTGAGTCCACTGTTCGATGACTCGTTCGAGCATTTCGACTGGTAACTGGCGAATGACACGCGTGATGTTTTCCTCCAAGGCCTGAATCGAAACGGGTTTGTCTGCATAAACTTTAGACTTTACATATCCCTATAGGAAAAAGTCTAACGGTGTGATATCACACGATCTTGGTGGCCAATCGACCAGCCTAAAACGTGAAATTATGTCCTCACCGAAGTGTTCTCTCAATAAATCCATTGATTCATGCGATATCGGGGAAGTGGCTTCGTATTGCTGAAACCAAATATCGCCGAGATCACAAGCTTCAATTTCAGGCATCAAATAGTCGGTTATCATGGCACGATAACGGTCGTCATTGACGGTTACGTTCGCACCGGCATCATTTTTAAAGAAATATGGACCGATGATTCCACCGGCCCACAAACCACACCAAACCGTTGTTTTTTGTGGATGAAGTGGCAGTTCTTGAATCTCTTTAGATTGCTCTTCGTCCCAAATGCTGCAACTTTGTTTGTTTACATACCCATTGAGCCAGAAATGGGCCTCATCGCTGAACAAAATTTGCCTCCAAGTTGCTGCGAACGGCGACGAATCGATTCTCCACGGTCTTCGTGTACACTCTCAGCTACGGCCGCTATATTTTCTTCATAGCGTGCTGGACGTGGTCTATTCGGTCGAATATTATCCAATAATGAATGCTGGGTCTCAAAATGGGTGATGGTGTTGCGAATAGTATGCTCAGTAGGCCGATTATGTTGACCATAAATTGAGCGAAGTTCACGAAACACATTCCTCACAGAACGTGAATTTTCGTAATAAAGTTGAACGATTTGTAAACATTTTTCAGGCGTAAGTCTTTCCATTATGAAATGCCAAACAATACTAAACAAAAATAACATGACAGCATGACACGACTCACACGTGATCTGTCAAAAAAAGGCTATTGAAAAAAGTATATCTACTTGAATCACTCATTAGGTTCGAAATATTTTTTGAAAAATTGATAAAATTTGATCTTTTGTTTCTTTTATGAGTAATTTATTTATTTTTTCTATAGAACTTATGGTTCGTAATAAAATACTTTCAGAACCGCAACCGTAATTTTTTTTTTCATTTACTACCGATATCGTTAACTAACAAAAAAATTTGTTTGTTTCAACGATCTTGCTATTATCTTTTTCGTCAGTATATTTTAAAGACGAATATCGATAGAAATGACAGAACGTCATTATTTGAAAAACAAAAAATTTAAAAATAAAACTATTTTTTGAGAAAATGTGAAGAAATCTTTAAATATTATTTCATTAAAAATTAAAATGTTCGCCAAAATTCAGTACTAAAATTAAAATTTTTCACTAAAAAAACATAAATCTTCACTAAGAACTGAATTTGATTAAAAATTAATAATAAAATAATAATAAAAATAATAATAATAATTATAATTATAATAATTATATATTTATTTATAATTATAGTTATAATTAATAATATAATATTATAATTAATTAATAATTATAATAATAATAATTATAATAATCTGCTTCAAAATTATAAATATTCGGTTATAAACTCTTAATTTGTTCCCTCAATTTTGCCGAAATTCAGTAAAAACTTTTGATAATCGAAAACTCAGTAAAATATTTTACGTAAACTAACGCTTATTATTCGTTATATTTTTCTAATTAAATTATGTATAAAACAGTGTTATCAAAATTTAAAAATGGTATTTAAAATCCAAAATCAGCTTTTTGATAATAAATTTTCAAAAACTTAACAACGTTATTATTATGGTTATGGTTTTACAACCTTTTTTGTAGTTAGCTAACCGAAACTTATCGCTAACTACCGATGGGTTTAGCGATAAAAATCGATAAGATTTTACTACAGAATTGCACCCAGCCTAGACTTTTTAAATAACTAATTTTCGATACTTAAAGACAAATTTTTGTCGTTAAAAAGTTATGAAATTACGGTACATAATGTAAATTTTAAAATATTTAAAATTTCGAATTTTTCGAATTTTTTGACACCTATTTAAAAAAAAACTTAACTTTTTTTTTGGCAATACTAGACCCATGATTTTCAATCGCTGCACAGTGGGTTGAAATATACACACTGGAGCTTATTTAATATAAATAAAATATAAATTGATATTACTTGAAATCGCACAATTTTTTGTTACGGTTCATATTTTTCCTGTAATTCCTGGAGTAATCTAATGTACTTTAATTCTTCTTTCTTTTTTTTCTCATTCATAAACTGCAAAACTCACACACGCATACTTTCAGTCTTACAAATAATGTATGAATTAAAGTTGATATAGTGATTTGCAATGGATGATTGGAAAAAAAGCTAAAAACACATCTATATAGAAAATCATATATGTTTGACTTACAATCAATCGCAATTCCAATCATTAGAAAGATTTTTTAGCCGTGAGTCTAAATATTGGTAAAATGTAGAAAAGAAATTGAATTTAAAGATTCTAAACACGTAACAGTCGCATGAATGGATGCCATGAATGGGTACATGACGACTATTACTTATCAAATGCAATGTGACGCCAAAAGATGTTAATACTTCAGCAGAAAGTAAGAAATATGTACCTTTATATGTATATGCATAAAGACCAAAGGATATGTAATAGCAACGATAATAGAAATAACAATAAAATAAATAATGAGAAAATAAAGAAATTTTGTTACTATCATTAATAGACCGTTTAAGCTCGTACTAAAAATATTGAATGTTTAGGAAATGGAGTGTTAATACTTACGTCTAAATTAGTCTCATCAATTTAGATTTTTATCTCGGAATTTGGTAAATAGCTATATTAAAATAATTTATATAATTGCAGCAACCATGATTTGATTATAGTAGTTAAACATTCGTTTCCAAAAGGTAATTATTTTTGTAGTAGATAAACATAAAATAATAGGTCATATAAAAAGTATCCACGTATTTTTTTTTTTTTTTTTTTTTTTTTTTTTTGCTAATTCGAACACATGTTTGAAATGTGACTTTTCAGTTTACATTTTTGGTGCAGAGAGTTCTTTAATTCATCGCTCGCACAAAAACATATATTGATTTGAAAATGAGTGAAGTATCTGAAACAATAACGTATTGTTATGTTTTTTACTATAAAAAAAGGAAAAAACGCTGCAAAAACATACTAAAAAATTTGTAGTGTACGTTGAGAATGCTGTGAATGAACGCTGGAACCAGGAGTGGTTTGTTCGATTCCGTTCCGGAAATTTCAATGTCAAAGATGCACCTCTGGTCGGCTAGTCACTGAAAAAGTGGATGAAATTTTGCAACTCGTGGAGCAAGACTAACACGCAAGTTGTCAAAAGATAGGAAAGACATCTTGGAATCATTTAAAAGAAGCTAACTACTCAAAGAAGCGCACAAGAACTAACGCAAAGAAATTTAATTGACCGAATTACCATCAGTGAAGCGCAACGAAATTGAAATACTTTTGAAGCGAAACAATACGGGCGATAAAAATGTTTTCAATATGATAATATTAACGAAATAAATTTTTGTCAAAGGCCGATAACCCTTCTCAAACGACTTCAAAGCCTGGATTGACGGCAAATATTTTACTCATTTTCAAATCAATATAACGAAGAACAAATAAAATAATTATCTTCTCCAAAAATATAACCTGAAATTTCATCTTTCGTTTGGCACTTCTACCAAATTCTACAATAAGATGGGATAGTGTAATATAACATATTTTATGTTTACTACCAAAATTATTTGGTTAGGGAAACAAATTCTTGATTACTATAATAAAAGAATGATGTCTGCAATTATATAAATAAAAAATATCAGTGATCATAATATTAGATATTTTCTCCGTGGAATGTATGAAGATGTTTCGGACATCACCCTTAGAAGATTTTTTTTTCTTACAATTCTTTTGTTTCAGAAAGATTTTAACGTATTAATTGCAAACTTTTCACAAAATACAAAAATTAAATTCCTAGTCACTTTTGACTAAAATTTCCGAAAATTTCCAACCATCTGCTCAAGATATGTCTCTGTTTTAAGTTAAGTCTCCATTGGCTTAAAAGATACAAGGTAATATAAATATATATATATATATATATATATATATATATATATATATATATTACTTTTCTTATTAAAGTCCATATCTTTTTATAAGGATATAGTTCAAACTCCAAATTTTATATATTTCAATTCTTTCATTTGTACAGTAGCTGAGTTCTCTTTAAGTTTAAATACAAGTTAAATACAAGTTACAAGCTGATCTTTTAAAAGTTATTTGATTCTGTTTTACAAATATTAAATAATATTTATAAATTATGCAATGTTCTACATAAAATCAATATATATTTTGATGTCTGTTCACGCAAGTTCAATTAAAATGTGACAGATGCTCAGTATCGATAATGGCTTAGTCTATCCATGGTTGAGTTGTACAAACTTTAAATTAGCAATAAAATGTGCAACAGAATCATCTTAAATGTTCATGTGATACGAGAATATAATACTAATATCTATGCCATATATCAAAAGATTCATTCACGGCCATTGGAGAAATATCATCGTCATCTTTTGTTAATAAATGAGGCAATAAATGTGAATGTGTATGTACATACATAAATGCTGATGGAACGTGGCAACAGAAGCAACAGCAGCACGACCATCAGCAGCTGCCTGTGAATGAAAACAACACAATAGCATTTATTAATTTATTTTATATCCTTTGAACAGGCTGCTTAGAATCCTTTTTATGTGCGCTTCTTTAGACAATGAGCACTTTGTAGTTTGTAACTAAACTTTAATTGATTGTTTGTTGCAGAATAATTCCTAACAAACGAGAGAAATGAGTGAGTGTGTGTATAAGTTGTGGTAATGTCAGAACCAGATCCAGTTTATTATTTTTTTTTTTTTTTTTTTGCACCTGCTTATGCTGGTACATACTACTAACCCCATATTTAAGACAAATAATACGAAAAAAAAGTAACAATAAGAACAACAGCAACAATAGCAATATAAACGTTGCAAACAACTGCCGTGGTCTGGTTTGGTTTAGTTTAGTTTGGTTCAGTTCGGTTAGGTTGGGTTTAGTTATTCTCGCACACAGAACGATCAACCGGTCACAGGATAATTGCTTTTATGATTATTAATTTTTTTCGTTGTTGTTTTGGTTGCTGTAACGCACAAAAAATTACAAGAAAATTTAAAATTACCATGACCACTGAAGGAGTGTTTGCATGGATAAGATTGCTTGTTTGTGTTACCATACGGTGACTTCTCATTACAACATTTCTGTTTGGCCACGCTTAAAAAAGCAACCAAAACATTAATATTCCAATATGATAACAGTGTAAGTGTATGAAATGAGGACTATAATGACCTCCTGACTGACCTGACTCACTACCAAAATAAAAGCAACAACTACACGTTAATATTCTCGTACAACAATTGAAATTCATGCAAGAAGTCAAGTTGTACACATTGATTCAATGAAAATGTCGTTTGCTTTCTTAGTTCGTAATGCAGCGTGTGAAATCTTTGAAAACCTTTTGGTCGTTGGACAAACGCGCAGCACGCTCCAGTAATTTCACTTAAACAAAATTCACAGGCATTCATCCAACCAGCCACCATAGAAAATGAACATAAGTAACAAAACTATATAAAATAATAAGAAAATGACGCAATAGATCCCTCGTACAAGTGTAGTATTATTATTTGTTCTTATTCAGTGTTGCCATTTTAATACGTCCAGTGCTAGATTTAGCATCTGAACAGGTTAAAATGCATTGATAATTCATAAAAATATGCTAAATGCTTTTTAGCACTTTTTTATAGTATTTTTTAAATCAATATTTTTGGTTTTTTTGAAAGAATTTCTTTGTGAATTTGACGGTGTTAGTTGTCAGTTTTAAAATACAAGCAAAATTTTTACTTTATTTCTCAATATTGCAAATAATTCTGAAGTAAAAGCAATTTAAATTGTCATTTAAATTATTTTTTACAAGAAACAAGGGCTACGAAAATATGAATGTTTCTTTACAAAACAATTTAGCATTGTCTTTTGCTGCTGTAAAACATATTTTTTTTTTTTTTTTTTGATGATTTATCACTTTACCAATTACATTAAGTGGCAACACTGTTCTTATTTGGTGTGGTGAGTGTTTTTTAATCGTTAAATCCAGTTTGATTTGTGTGGTGCATTTGTTACCTGTAGACCATAATACCTAGTTAATGGTTGGTTGCGTTTGTCTTCTTGGACTTGGATTGTTGCTTCTTCAATTCATATTCCTGTGTTTTCTGTTTTTTTCACTAGCTATTTTTACACTAACATTGGAAGTAATTTTAAAAAGTCTTAATTTATCTTATTGTTCTTTAAAGTGTTAATATTACAGGCATTTACTTTTTTCAAAATTAAAATAATGAATTCATACAATTTTAAATTAAGTGGTGAAATGTTTAGGAAAAGTTTTTAAATAATTTGAACTGTTATCAGAGAAAAGTGTTATAAATGTATTATCTTGCTCTTGAGAAATATTCACTAGATAAAATATATTCCTCAAAAATGACATTCATATTATGGCAAACTTTATAAATGTAATATTTTCACTTTAAATTTCGGTTCACAGAAAGTAAACCACGAGACAATAAAACAGTGTTTACCGCCATTTAAATATTTGTTTTTTACTATTTGACTGCTTATAATGACGTTATAAAAATATATTACACTAACAAATATATCATTACCAAGATTTTACTACGATTTACTAAAAATAAAATTTTTGACTAATGTGATCGTAAATTTTCGTAAATAATTTTTGTTGCAGTGTAAATGCATTTTATTACTTGTTCTTTGCCTTAGCAATATTTGTTTATATTTCAAAGTGCCTGTTTTTGATTCTACCTTTTTAATACTTTCGATTTTGTTGAATTATAACAAATTTTTTATCGTTTCTATATCTTGAGAAAATTTATATTTGTCAGAAAAAAGAGGCAACATAAAAGAGTTGTTGTCCTTTGCTTTTTTATGATTCATACACAACTATTTATTTTTTTTATTTCTGCATAATCACCAAAAGGGGGAATTGTATTCTTTTCACATAACAAAAATTTCAACTGATGGTAAATATTTGTAATATAAACTTTAGCGCAATTCTTTTTCAATTAACCCTTTAAAATAATAATTTTATAAATTTAACAAATTACAATTCAAAATCACAACATACTATATTTAAATATAGTCTGAAAATTTTAATTATGCTTTTAAATGCGTATCATATGGGTATTTCTTATGATAACTAATTTTTATATTGTACCTTTGGCATAAATATGAAAAAAAATCTGAAAAAGGAGCTATTATCATTTTGATCCAGCTCACGAAGGAGTAATGCCAAGAGGAAACTTTTGAGAAACAGTATCCTTTCATTTTGGTGTCATCCTAATGTTATATGGGCAAAAACACAAAGATTTTAAAATTGGACTAAAATTTTTTGGGACGTTTTTTTTGGCACATTGACTTCGCTTTTAACTAATAAAAGGCAATACTTCAGTATTTAAAATTCGTTGGCGAAAATAACTTTCGCGAGGCCGCCCAAAAGTTATCGCGGTTAAAATTGAAAATTGCAAAAAAAAATCCAAGTTTCAAACTTCATTTATTTACATTATGAATGCAACATTCATAAATCTTGCAAAGAACTATAACCACATGTAAAAAGGCTCTCTCAACATGCTGAGTTTCACAGCAAAAATATTTTTTGAATAATTTTTGCACATTTTGTAAAGTTAAAAAGAAAATTATAAAAAATTGTGCAAATTCCTTATTTAGTAGCAAAAAAAACTAAGTTAATATCTTTTAAGGTAAAAAAATTGCGGGAGTTTAGATCATGAAATTCATTAATTTTTATGAAAATTTTTTTTCAAATATCTTTATCTTTTCTGACATTTAGTCTTGTTTATTTATTTATTTTTTATTTACTTTTTTATTATTTTTTTTTTTTTTTTGACATCCTATATTTAATTTGGAAAGCTAACTTGCCAACAAAAACCCTTCTATTAAAATTTTTACTCCGATATATTTTTACGATATTTTTTAACGAACGTTCAGCATCCTTTTTAAGTTCTACACAACATATGCCGAATGTTTTATTTTTTAAAACTATTTTCGGATTAAACTATATAAAAATAACCAGAAACTTTTTAAATCACTCAATAATTTGTAGAAAAGAACATCATCATTTTTCAGATTACGAAAATGCATTTTTGTCCATAAACTCTGCAAATATCATAATCATTTATAGCGCCCTGATTTATTTTGATAGATTAAATAAATAATCATAAATCTGAAAATTTTTACTATATTTTCTAATTATGTTTAAAATTTTTGCAATTAAATAAAGCGATAAAATTTGAAGTAATATTGTTATTCTATGTTCTTTTCTAAAACTCTAACGCCAAAAATTTTAACTTGCGGAAAAAATCCAAAATATAAAAAATTCTGTTTCGTTTCAATCACATTTTTCTAATTTTGAAACTTTGAAGAATTGCAAGCAATAATGATAAAAACCATGGACCAGCAAAATATGCAATTTGATTGCTTATGGTGTTACTAATGCAATGTTATAAGCCATTTTGCCAAAAACAAAACCGTATTCGAAATTTGTGTAACATAGATTTCATTTATTTTAAAATTTTTGCGTTTTTCCCATGTACATATATTAAAGCTTTTCAAAAAAAATTAAAGCAGGAATTTTAACTCCTGTGCATGCAATTAGTTGGGTTGTTCGTTTGATGCCTGTTAAGTTGTTTACGTGTTGCTAGAACATTTTTTTTTTTTTTTTTTTTTGTTTTAGACACAACCTCAACTTAAAGAAAAAGTTTACAAATTGAATGTAAATATATGTATGTGTGTATGTGTTTAGTTTAGACAATGTGCGTGAAACCCATGAAAAATGTAACCAAATATAACGTATATGGTCAGAAGTCATTACGGAAACATTATAATTATGTTGAACATAACTTTAAAATAAAAATAGAAGGTAAAAATATTCAAAACATAGGAGAATTCGAAAATTATTCCCTAGTGCTTTTCGTTGTTTATTCTTTTGTTTTAATATATTTATTTTAGTTTGTTTTAATAATTTTCGGTAAATGTAAAAGGTTTTCTTGGTTAATGAACCGGGTAATTATTAAATGTGGTTTTTAAAAAAGACTTTTAGGGTAGTTGCTAGTATCGTTTGGTATTTATATAATGGAAAACAAAATTCAGTATTAGTACGAATAAAAGATACATACATACAAACATACATACATACATACATACATACATACACATATACTTGTTGTTATATTAAAAATAGAATTAATAGCTTTTGAAATGTTCTTTTACAAAAAACAGATTCAAATTAAATGCTCTTTTAGGAGTTGTTTATATAAATAATGCACAACTTTAATAAGATTTTTTTTATAGCACTCTAAGGGACAACTGAACAACACACACTAACACACTGTAAAAATACATTTAATGTGGAATCCACATTTAATCAACTGTAAAAATGTGAATCAAAATTACCTTAAGTTAAAGGAAAACATATCCAACGACAAAATTTTAAAATTATTTACTATATATTAGGGTGATCGACGTGGTTTTTTCGATTAAAGTACTGTCGGTTTTTTTCAAAATGTCAATTTTCGAATGTTTTTTGAGACAGAAAAACGATTTTAAAAATAACTTTTTATTAAAAAAAATTGTACCAATATTTGAATGGAAATTTAGGAACAATTTTTTAACCGATAGTGACTGGTTCCAGTTCCACAACTTTATATGGAACAGGTCATAGGACTGGTCAAAGAGGACATGTCAAGAGTCGTTTAATCTAATATATTTCTTTTTTATTTTTATAGTTATTTAAAGTCAACCGGATTTTTACAAAATACTATCTATTCGAAAGCCGGTTTTGCGAAAAAATCGAATAATCTATCACCCTACTATTTATTCCCTCAACAAAAGCCAATAGAACTAATACTACCCAAGTACATAGTATGTAGGATTTTATAAAATGTGAAAAATAATTCATATTAACTGGAAATTTTTAAAGTTATTAATTTTAAAATGAATGCATCTTTAGTAAACATATTTTGTTTTTTTTATTTAGCTAAGTGGATTGGAAAAAGGTTTATTAGAATTTTTTGGTAATTACAGTTATGTACGTATATCAAGACAACTATTTCTATTGAATACAAAATAGTGTTTGTTGTAGAGAAAAAATAAAATTAAATTTTTTCAATATTTCCATGATCGGAATTATTAAGTATAAAATGTTGTAATTCATAATTCAGATCATCAGTATTAATATTATTATATAAATATTTTTATTAAGGCTCGAGTTCATTGAAGTAATTTTAAAGAATTAAAGAAAATATTTAGTGAAATTGTTTTCATTTGCAAAATTCCAAATATATATTGCTACAAAAACAGCTTGTTTGAATTTGTTACTAAAAGTTTTAAATCTAGGTCCGTCTAGATTAAATAATTTCATTATGAAGAAAACTATGAGCGAACTGATCTACTAAACTAAATAATAATACTTTTTCATTTATTCCAAAAATTTGTTAATTGTGAGACATTTTTTTTTTAAAGAGTAGTGCTCCAAGTGGCATAAATTAACATTTCAATGCTCTTAAAAACAAGAGATATTTATAATATTTAAACAAAAATAATTATTTTTTCAGTGAAGCAAAGTGTTTGATCAATATTTCAACAGTACAAAATAAGGTAAACTAAAATTTATCTGTCAACTGCGTCAACAGCCTTATTTGTAATTCTAATTTATCACATAAAAACTTTATTGATCTCAAAAGGCTAATACGTTTTCTACATCATCTAATCTGTTTCTAAAACATCTTGAAATACAAATCAATGTCCCCAGAAATTTTTAACGAAATTTAGCGGTATCAACTAAAATTAATTTTAAATACCTAATGTTTTTCTATATCTTACAAAATATGCTTTAAATATGCCGTTAAGGGTGAAATATGCAAAAATGCCAAAAAGCTTTACTTGTTCTGAAATAAATAAATATTTTTTATCGGTGGCTTCATTCAACGTACATAAAAAAAAGCATGCAATTGTATATTTGTGATTTCTCTGACGATAAAATTAGTGAATGTTAATGGATAATTTGAATAGTAAATATTAAATTAACAAAAAGAAAAACGATTATTGTACTTTTTGGAAAAATGAGAATATGCACCCATGTTTTCTTTCTTTATTTTATTTAGTTATTTTTCTTTAATTTTTTTATATATTCTTTTTTAGGGTGTATTTATGGCATTTTGAACTCCTCAGTTTTGTAATATGATTTACAACCTCAAGTTAAAAATTTTTCCACTACCAGATATAATGCACGTTTAGTAAAGATGCAAATTATCTAAATAGAATAAAATATTTGAATGTTTCTTATTACTTAGTTGAACAAACAAAAAACAAATTTAAAGTAATTGAATATATTTATCTTAATAAATTAATCCAGCTCTAGATAAACTAAAATCATAAAAATGTTAAAAGAAAGTTTGAAGCGGGTTAAATGTTAGAACGAAAAATTTGTTAAAGGTGCAATATTTTTTTCTTTTAAGAAAATTTTAAAACCGGGTGTTTCCTTGTTGCCACAGAATTTATTAACAACATAGTTTTAATATTTCCTCACTTAATTTCTTAAATATTTGAGTTTTATAAATGTGTAGATAGAAATTTTATAAATCTTTTGTAGGACCTTGCGGATTGGTGATTCCATATCAAAACGGACAGAAAACCGCCACTTTTCGATTTTTTTTTGCCGTATAAAATTGAAAAACCATATTGTTTTAAAGTTCTCAAAAATAATATAATGCTCTACTCGAGCAAATTTTCCAGTTTGACACTGATTAAGTTTAGAAGTTATGAAGCAAAATATGGTAAAAAGTAATATTTCTATGTAAAAATTGGCATATTTAAGAAAATTAATTGCAAAGTATGTTTTTTATGATCTCATATTTAAATTAAATGCTCTTTTAGGAGTAGTTTATTCAAATTTAAATATCTCCTGAAATAATTGTTAGATTTTTACAAAAAAATTTACGTAGAAGAGTAAAAAATACGATTTTGCATATCTTACGTTATTCTCTTTTTCCATTTTTCACAGAATTATGATCAGATATGTCGTTAAAAAGGCAAAAATAGTTTAGTTTCATTTCGTTCACATGAAGGACTGCAAAAAATATATTGCAAATTTTTGGTTACCCTGATTATAAAATTTAAAGCCTACCATGGATATTACAGAAAGTTTATATAAAATTAAATTTAATTATTATTTTATTAGACTTAATGAAATAAATTTAATATAAGTAATCACAAAGCCAGGATATTTTTTTACTTCCCCACTTATTAATTTATTCGAGAAAATATTTCAAGGAAAAACAACTTAAAGGAAGATCATAATCCTAACTATAAAAAAGTTTGTTTTATTTTTATGTTTGTACGAAAAATTGTGCGTGTATATGTATGAATGTGTTTAGGTTAATATCAAAATATAAAATAAAATATCAACTTTTGTAACATAAAACTGGCAGTTTTATTATTGTGTAATTTGCTCTTGCGTTTTTATTTTTATATTCATTATTATTCTTTTGTTTTTGTTAATTCTTTTGTGTTTGTTGTTGCTGTTATTGTGTCACAAATAAAAACATAAAGATTATAATACGAGTATGTATTTACAATAAAGATACTAACTAAAATGTTCATATGTAGTAGACAAGTACTACATTCGAAATGAATGAAAAAAAAAAAAAGATAATAAGTACGAGTTAGTGAGTATTGAGTGAGTACATAGTAAAAGTAGATGGATGAAACCTTTAAATCTTTGTTTACATTACTAGTATTGGCATTGTTAACATCAACAATAAAAACAAAAACACTGCACTGTACACCAGTGAATGAATGAATGAAGGAATGAATGGCCAACGTCAAGGGTGACTTGTATTACTTCAACTTAATATTTTTATACGAGTATGCTTCATATTCTACTGATGCTCTTGCTGTTGCTTCTTATAAGAAGCCTTCCTTTTCGTTCATTGTTTTCCCACATCTGTAAAAGCAACAAAAACTTGCCCTTACCACTAGTATTGAGTTGGCATGTGAATAAAATAGCATAAACAACAACAAAAATGATATTAAGTAAGTATTCACATACACACATTTATAAACATGTTATTGTATATGTGTTAAATTCAAGGAGTATCAGATTGCATGTTACCTACACGTGAACTCAGTATGTTAGATTATAATATGCTAACGATTTACTAACTTCATGCAAACAATAAACATAAATAAACAAGAGCAATAACAACAGCAGCAACATTAACAAACAATATAAGATGTATGAATGTTTTGTACATATGTACACATGTCATATGTATTGTTAAAGGACATTATATTATACTGCATGTCTCCAATTAACGGATCAAGACAAAGAGGACTGACTACACATAAACAGTTCTAGTAACAATATCAACAAGAACAACAATAATAAACCCTTATAAATAATTTAGGTTTTTTTTCATTGTTTTCTAATGCTTTTTTTTAGTTCTTCCTATTTCTCAACAACAACATTTGTTGATTGACACGCGTTTATTAGACATTTTACATTGTAAATATTTGTTGTTATGGTTTTCGTTGTAGTCGCTAGTGTTGTTTTCATTGTCAGTTACCTACAATTCATAATAATTGAAATCAAATTTGTTGACTGTTGCAGCCACTTCAATTCTTTGTTTTTATATATATATATATATATATATATATATATATATATATATATTTTTTTGCTTTGGTGTACGTGGTTCAATTTTTCACATTGTGTGGCAACTTGTGTAAAACCATGAAACACAATTTTTTTATGTATAATATAGAAAAGCACTATGTTTTTATAGATAAATTCATAAATATTTAGAAATTCCTTTAGTAGTTCTGAACTGAAGCTCACTTGTTTCTTCTAACAAATTTTATTAAGAGCATTAAATAAATGGAAAAAGTGAAAAAGAAGTGATTTATACATTTAAAATTGTAGCGAGGTTTAACAAATATTTTAATATTTCCTTTAAGACTATAAAAAATATTTTCGGAAGAACAAACAAGGATCCACTTAGTAAAATTTTTTCTTAAACTTTTTCTTTTTCTTTCTTGTGATAACCGTAGAATATAATTTTAAGCTTTCTTTTGCCTTGAAGATATATTAGTTTTTAATTATATGATCTTGGTCCAATATCTACATCTTTTTTGTATTTTTTTTTTTTTTTTTTTTATATATATTTTCTGAAGTATTCAGAAACTATATACTGAAAAAATTTAATAAATCATTATTTGGCTTTAAATAAAATTTATAAAAAATTTGTTTGATTTTAATATATTATTTTATTGGTTGTGAATTATTTAAAAAATAATACAAAAAATAATTTCTTTTATTTTGACAATTAACAAAGAAAAAATAATAATATTTATAATAATAATAATAATAATAATAATAATAATAATAATTATAATAAACTAAGATAAAATTAAAAAAAATTTAAATGCAAAAAAATCAATACTTGGAGAACTTCAAAGATGTAATGATTTATTTTTGTGTACATATCTTTCAGATGATTCAAAAGCAAATTAAGTATATATGTGCGAAGCAATACATCGCAAAAAATATGTAAATGATGTAAGGAAATCATTAAAGGTATTTGGCGGAAATGGGTTTTAGCGCTGGATAGTTTTGGGGCCCATAATAAAGGGGTACATATTTAACAAGTTTTAAATCATAAATTGCCTTGTTGCATTGAATTGGTGGTATCAAAGCAGAGTTTATGGATTATAATTAAAGAACAGCATAATGCAATTTTATTTTCTGTACCGCTACATATTTCAGCATTCGTTATGTTCTATCCATTAAGATTTCATTCAAATCTAAATATTTAACTTCGTATTCTTTATAAACTAACTAAGAGTTACAATGAAGTTGGAAAACGAACATTAAAACAAAATACATTTAAAAACAAAGAGGTTATGAATTTTACTACTAAGTTTGTGAAAAGAATAAGTATTACATTTTTTTTTATTATTATTATTTTTTTTGAAACATTTTATTATCATGGGAATAATAATATTAATATGGTTGTAGAAGTAATGATATTTTTCATATTAATAAAACTTTATTTCTGGCAAAAATATTTAAAAACATATAATTTTTGCAGTCAACCATATTAAACTTTTTATTAAGTGTACACATTAAATGACAAAATTTAAACAAAAACATTGTTATCGTGAATACAGAGTTATTAAAATTAAAGAAAATTAACAATGAGAACATAATACTGTTGTAGTGTAACCATGTTTTTTTCTCTGCTTGTATACACTATGTATTACCGTAGCGCTACATTTCACCTCAAAAAGGTTTCATTAAGTAGTTAGTATTATATTATATAAACATTTCGTTTTTCAACACCAAATTTTCATACATACACTTACATACACTACCAGCCACTTGAATAAGGAATCACATTTTTTTAAATTTAATTAAGTATATCTCCAAAACTAAAGTTCAGAAAAAAATAATTTTTTGCGCAACCAAATTTCAAAGTGTTGGCTTTAGTTTCCTGAAGAAATAAAAAATATACATATTTTGTTATACTAAAATTATGCATTTATGCATGTATTTCTGTGGTATTTTTTCTTGTGTCGCTTGAATAAAGAATATTTTAAAACTAAGCAAACTGTAATTTATTTTTAAATTTTAGGTTATAAAAATGAAAGTTATTATCTTCTAGCATTCAATTAGTAATGAGTACTGCCACCATTTTTAGAAATAACCTCATGGAAGTAATAGTTATACCCGTCGGGACCATCAATATTAAACTTTTTTTTGCATCGGAAAATACAACTTTAAACCATTTATCGGATCATGTCATTGTATTTATAGCAAACTGTAGACGTTGTGATTTGCTTTTCATTAAGTGGTGTTTTTTTTTTTTGCAGTTTTCGTCGGACTATGTGTGGGCACGACTTTAAAATACGGTGCACTGTTCTTAGACTGGCACTGGCTCCAATTTTTTCAAGTATTTTTGATACCGACATGGCAGAATTTGATGCAATTCTAAGAATTTTTCGTCTTTCTTTTGGAGTTGTTGCCATTTTCTTCCTCCCTTTCATGTTTTTTTCCATATCTTTTAACGTTATTTAAATAATTGTACACAATTGTCTTTCCTCTATTAATGTTTTTGGCTATTTGGACTGAATTCTGACCCTGAGATTTCAAAATCAGATTTTTTTTTCAAAGTTATTAAGAGCCTTACTACGTCCCATTTTGAATAAAAACTATTTAAAAACCTTCAAATTAAAAATTCTCTAGCCGTTTATATTGAAAGAAATTCAAATCATAGCCTTCCTGATTAATATTAAAAGAATTCCTTATTCAAGTGACACACGAAAAAGTACCACAGAAATACATGTCTTTAAATAAATGCATAATTTTAGTATAACAAAATATGTATATTTTTTATTTCTTCAGGAAACTAAAACCAACACTTTGAAATTTGGTTGCGCAAAAAATTATTTTTTTCTGAAATTTAGTTTAGGAGATATACTTAATTAAAGTTAAAAAAATGTGGTTCCTTATTCAAGTGGCAGGCAGTGTATTAAAATACAACATTAAAATTCAATATGAATTATTATATTATAGAGAATGAAAACAATCTTTTTAAAAATTTTATTAAAAATTTCATTAAATCAAAAATAATATTTAGAATTTGAATATCTGATTTTACTAGTTCTGTGATAGGTCCAAATTCAGTACAAAATATAATTGAATAATAGAACACGAATTTTTTATTTCTTTTTTA
Organism: Protocalliphora azurea; assembly: GCA_932274085.1. Classification (NCBI taxonomy): domain Eukaryota; kingdom Metazoa; phylum Arthropoda; class Insecta; order Diptera; family Calliphoridae; genus Protocalliphora; species Protocalliphora azurea. The sequence continues at coordinate 53,596,390 of OW026521.1, read as the reverse complement.
TTTTTGCGTATCCAAAGGGAAAATGCGGCAGAATCAACTAATATAAAACATACATTTAGCTAAGTTAAAACTTACCAACTTTTCACTAAAAAAAAAAAAATAATTTTTTAAGGTGCTAACAACGGCACCATCTAGAAATAAAAGAATTTGAAATGTCTTTAATACTTAATTTTTATTCACTTAATATTTTGCTTTATAATATTACAATTAATTATTTTACCACGATTAAATATTCACACAAATTAATTATAATCACTTATTTAAATATTCAAATCCTATCTACACGAGCACGCAACCAAGATTGATATTCCCAATGTTTTCCTCAACTATGAAACTTTGTAGATCACGTTGCATTACCATATGCAAGTATCCAGATGCTTAAATTGCAGAAATATATTTATTGTAAATTGATAATTCTCGAATTTCGCAACGAGGCCGGATGCGCGAACAGAGTTCATGGGAATTTTTGAATTTAATAATTAAATAAATGAACTTCATTCATTTTCAGCGTGCCATCGCTGTTGTTAATTTCTATATATGGTATTTTTTATTTATTTATTTATTTTAATACTACAACTGACATAAATAAATAATACGATTAAATTTCATGTAAAATAAATAAAATCGTAAAGAGCCGAAATCAGTGTATTCTGAAAATCATTAAAAGATTTTTCTTTTTTTAATTCTATGAGAGTCTATAGATACATTCACAAATCTACGAGGGCCCAATGAATTTGCTAAAACAACGGTTATCAATTCATTTTATACCCATCATCAAAAATGTAAAAAAATACATTTAAGACCCCATAAGTTTATATATTTTGCGTCCTGGTAAGATTTTGAGTCAATCTAGCTATGTCCCTCTGTCTGTCTGTTGAAAGGATGACAGGACATGGGGCGGACCACAAACGGGGGGGGGGAGGCAAATTTCGCTCAAATATTTGTCTTATATAAGGTTTGTTTAGTGTTAGATAGATAGAGAAGGTTTATATGACACACTCATTGTATCACATCTTTACCCAGAGGCCAATGTCGGTAAATTGTGAGTCCCTTCAATTTTACTTGATTGAATAAATAGTAGAAGAAGAGAAAAGATCAAGAAAATAGCGATAAGGGGAAAGACTAAATGGAAAAAGTTATTTGGGATATACCCCTAACGTCCACTTAGCCAGAATATTCCCATAACGATGCCTAGGACGTCTACAAGCTCCCTATTCCAAATCTCACATTGTCCGTCGAGAAATTGACTGCATAGCCATTTCATCCTACGATGCTGCAATCATGGACATTAACACACAATATGCTCAACAGACTTGGTCTCGTCAACGTCCTCACACATTCTACAAAAGTCAGAATTGCCGGCGTCCCTCTCTCAAACATTTGTAATGCCGATTAAAGCACACCTCTGTGCCTTCGACAAAAGGTTCCTAAGAATTGGTCTCATTACCGAGGCGTAGATCCAATTCACAACCTTCGGTTTAAGTCTCCAGTTCTTGCCTATATAGTTCTTACAGGCATAGTAGGCGTTAATCTATCAATCTTTCTAATGTCTTCAAAAGAAAAGACGATAGGCTGATAGCTCTATAATCCTTGCGTTTCGAGTGACATGTCTTCCCAGCCTTAGGTATGAAGATGACTCTTACTTCTCTCCACCCTCTTTGTATGTGTCTATGTAACAGAAATCCAGTGAAAATATCCGCTAGTAGTAAATGAACCGCAACTGGTGCATTTTGTAACATAGCCGAAAATATACCATCCAGGCCAGGTGATTTAAAATTCTCGAATGTATTAACCGCCCATGTTACTTTCTCAACCGTGATCAGGTCTCTCACTACCGTGTTATCCGCCCCGATGGCGAACTCTGTAAATAAATACTCTTCTCCACCTGTTCTTTCCATCAACGGGTCCATGCAACCTGCAAAATGAGTTTCCATAAGCACATTAAGTGACTTCCAATATTCAGTTTTACCAGTTCTATGGGCATTTTTATAAAGCCTGCCGACTGCGGTCCGTTGAACACTCAACTCCTTTGACCTCCAGACCGGCTGTTTTCTCTTACCCGGATAGCTTATCAGACAGGAGAAATCATAGCTTCTGATAATTGACTACGTAATTCCTTACACCATCACGTCCAGATTGTCCCTCAACGTAAACTCCCTTGGAGTGTCGGGTAGTCTCGAACTCAAATCACTCCAGGGTTAATTTAGTTGATAAACAAAAAAGTTATGGGCGTGATCCGTCTATTTTTTAAATTAGGGTTATACAAAAAGTTGCAGATGGTGGGTATACAAGTTTCGGCCAAGCCCAATATAAATTCTCATTTGTTCGTTACTGTCAAGTTTGTAACAGTTAGAAATATATTTTTTATATCCCAAAACCTAAGAAATTTACCGTAGAAAATAATTACTTACGCAAGTTTCAACAAAACAATTACAACCGTATTCAAAATATATAATCAATTTAGTCCTCAAAGTCTTTATTAAGAAAATCGTATTCAAAGAACTGTTTACAGTCTACATTAACTAATAAACTATTTTTTGGTATATGTAGGCAACCGTTTTGAGTTTCTCTCTCATTTAAGTGGAATTAATTTATATGTTCAGTGATGTGAATGAATTATTCGTTAACTGTCTTATTCCATTATTATTTTTGATGTTCTAGTAAGTTTTTGGTGATAAATATTTTTTTTTATTTTCGAAAGAAAATCATTATTTATCTTATAAAAGTATATTTAATTATAAATAAAATACTTTTATTTAATTTTTGTTGGTTACAATTATAAGTATTCGTATAATAAATATTCTGTGATAAAATCAACATCTCTATTTCATATTAGGATTTGTTTACATTATTTTTGTTGAAATTTTGTAATAATTTAACTATAGTTGATACATTAGATTGTGGGGAACAATGGGTTCAAATGCGGGCAGCCGAATAGTTTATTTTCCTGTTTATGTTTACGATTTAATTACAAAATAGCTTAAATTGAACATAGTATGTGCAGAAAATATTATTTTGTTCCAGAATTCAGTTAATACGTTTTTAAAAACATAGCTATATTGGAGCATTTTTTAAATTTCGGAACGAATCTTAATATTCGGATATATAAAAATGTAAAACTTTTTGCCAAAAAATTGTTTATTTATTTTATTTTTACTATTTTTTTTTTTTTTTTGTTTTTGAAAAATGTAACAGAAATAATCTTAAAGTAATTTTAAACCTACTTCAAAATATTTAAAGTTAGCAATGGTTTACTAAAGGTACATTAAGTGAATCGTCAATTTTGAAAAGAACTTTAACAAATTTTCCTTAACAACGCTTAGTAAATCTGTATTAAGTTTTTTTAATACTGCTGTTAATCACGTTTCATCGCAAATCTACATATACATATATTAACATCAACCCAATTCTGAGTAAATACTTATTCATATAGATTTTATGCAAATTATTCAAATATTTACTAAAAAATATATATATTTTTTTGACGTAATTTAAAGTTTAATTCTATTGAAAATTCCTTCGATATCGATCAGGATTTTATCTGTATGTGCTAGTAAATAGTTTATTGGAAAATTTCTTAAAACATATCACTTCGTTTTGCTTTATAAAAGGCCTTTATAAAACACACGTTGAGAAAGTGTCACCGTCAAAGGCCTCTTACTTAGAAAACATACAATAATAATTTTTGGTTAATTTTTTATTTTTTTTATTTTGTACTTTATTCAACTTGCATATGTAAGTATATGAGTTCCTGTGGGAGATATATAATCATATTTGAAAGACATTATAATCAAGCTTAAAGTATCTAAAAGACAAGCATAAACATTTATGAAAAAAATTCCACAAATCAAAATAAAATTATGAGCAACATCAAACTCCAAAAACACATATGTACATATAAAAGTCAAATACACAGAAAACATAAACAAATTTTAAATAAGCATAAACTCATGCAACAAAAACAATAATATTATTGGAGGAGGTCATTTTAGTATGTTTTGAAAACAGAAAAAGCAAATACGCACTTTAGAAATTTGTTGCACATAAAATATCCAATAAAACAAATAATACATATAAACAATATACAGATAAACAGCCTAAAAATATAGACAACTTTTTCATTACAGAAGGATTATACAGGCTCTATATATATCTATGCATGTGCCAGTAATATTTCCACAACTACTAATACAGATTCAAGTTTGTATTGATGACTTCTTTGGGGCAAGAACCCAGCAAACACGTAGATTGGATTTCAAATTAAGAGTGGTTTTTTAACTAATATTAACATTTAAGAATGATTTCAGAACAATAAAATTTTTAAGCTGCATTTTTATACCCGTTACTACAGGTGTAAAGGTTTTTGTCGGATAGCAAAAAAAAGTCGAAATAATTACATCCGTCCGCTTATCGGTTGAAATGGCGCTTATAAAAGCACCCGACATCGCAGATATATGATATGTGTAGCAAACGATCGAGAATTTTGCTATTGAAATTGAGCAAATTTGGTTTATAAATGGCGGAGCTATCTAAAAAAATAAGTTTTAAAATGTTTTTTCAACTTAATGACGTCCTTATATAAGTCAGAGACTTCGTTCTTTGTAAAAATGTCAGAAATACTTTTTTGAATTCAGTTTTCATAATTAACCAAATCGATATATGAACAACCGTTATAGGCAAAAGACTGTTAAAAATATACAAATACCAAGATTTATTTGAACTGAAGCATTGCAATGACTAAGTGTTGTTGGTTTTGATTTAAGCAAGCAGTGGTTGTTGTTTGTAATACGTAAACATATTTATGTATACTTGGTATCAAAATGAATTTCAAATGGTAGTTTTTCACCCTCAGAGTACTAAACTTCAAATTTTTGACAGTTATATATTTTTTATTTAGTGCAAAACTCAAAGAATTTAATTTGCATGTCTAAAACGAAGTATTAAATATGATATCAAATCATTAAATGTTAGTGTTCATTACAATTTCATTATTGCTTTTGAACACCATTTGTAAATCTAAATCAAACGCGCTAAGAAAAACATAGGTTTCTATTCGAAAATTACATATCGATGGCCTATATTCAAAACCCTCTATCTCAGAACTTTATAAAACTATGTTTTTGACGGCATTATATTCCTTATAATAACCCTCATCTATGATATAAATTTTAAATGAAAATTCCTAGTTTTTCCAATTTTATCAACGTTACAAAATAAATATTTTATATTTATTTTTAGTGCAGACCCTTCTATTTCTGTGAGTAATTATTTTATTATTATTATTTTTTTTTTTTTTTTTGACAATTTAAATATAACATATATCAATTCCGATCAATTTGTACATACTGAATATGAATCTGGCAAAAAATTTAAATCGGTTGAATAGTTCTTTAGATATACAATAATATAATATAATATAATATAATATAATATAATATAATATAATATAATATAATATAATATAATATAATATAATATAATATAACATAATATAATATAATATAATATAATATAATATAATATAATATAATATAATATAATATAATATAATATAATATAATATAATATAATATAATATAATATAATATAAAAATATTCACTTTGTAAGGCGGCCTATTTTCATATTAATTGTGGAACTTGACAAGAAAATAATTCCCATACAATTTTAAAACTTTTGCTCTAATAGTTTTTCATTTAAGCGATAAATAATTTTACTCCAACAATAGTTATTATTTTCTTTGTATAGGGGATACCATCCCCTTTTCTCCAATCCCAAAACGAAGTAATCTATTTGAATTATGTTGGCTTTTTAAATACTAACTATTTTAAAAATTAAATGTATCTTTTACAATGCAAAACCCGCTATATAGTTATATTATTTATACACATTGAATATTTTAAATTAAATTTAATATTGCAAAACCCTCTATCTCTCTTTTAAATTGCCAATATTGTAAAATATTAAAAACAAATTTTATATAATATTTAGTCGTGGTTTTAAATAAATATTGTAGAATAAAAATTTTTGAATACTTGCAAAATAAGAAGAATAAACAGTTTTTTTGCTCTCCTGCAAAGTTGTGTTTTATTTAACAAAAATATTACAAATCATAGAAATTTATTCGGCTCCCCAGTCATAAATATTTAATTGATAGACAATATTTTCAGTAACTAATAAAGAGAAATAGATGTCCATATAGCAGTAATTCTTACAAATAATAAAAACAAACGGTAAGTATATAAGGGGCAATCAAAAGCTTTCAGCTAAATAATCGAGAAGTTTAAGACGAAAGACATTGTTGGAGTGGAAGAAAATACGAAGTTCATAGAGCAAGTAATTCCAACAGTGTGCAATTCTCACAATGAATGGTTTTTCAAAACACAATTTAAAAATTTTCGGAATATACATTTGAGGATTCCTGGAAGAACGTAGAAATATAAATTTATTACATAAGTGAGAAGGAAAACAATTCTTAATTATGTTATACAACAAAGCCAAATTAAAAATCATTTAAAAATTTTTAATTCGAACTGTGGGATATTAAGCTAATCGTTTGACAGGATCAAATGACTCGAGGGAGTACTTCGGTACTTTCGAATGTTAAATAGTATCAAAAAAGTACTATAGTATCAAAGATTCGGCATCAGGGCTATCAAATTTTTTTGAGACTCTATCACCAAATTGTTAACCAGAAATCGCCAAAAATCGCCAAATTAAAATTTATTTTTTTTTTAAGAAATACTAAAAAATTAACTAAAATGTTAAATGTCGTACAATTTTCAGTACTTAGAATTTCGTATAATTTGTAAATGGAAATTCAGATTTAACAAAACCAACGATAATTGCAATAGCTAATAATAACACTATGCTATTAGCGATTTAATTGAAAATCAGAAATAAAAGGGACACTATTAATGTATATTAAACGATAAAATTGATTGAATATATACTGCAATCATAAATCAACTCAGTTTTAGCCCGATTTTAAATGTTTTTATATTTTTTTTTTTTTCGAAAATTATAGTAATATTTTTTGCTAGCTTAAAGTTTATTAGCGTTTAAAATATATTTGATAATAAGAACTCATTATTATACACTTAAATGGAATCTTAATTGTTTATACTGTTTAAATTTAAAAATTAACCCCCAATTTTAAATTAAAAATACTTTTTTTTTGTAGGAAAAATTTGATTTAAAATACATTTTAAATTTAAAAGTTGTTTGTGAATGCGGGAGTTAATTATTAAATTTAAGCAAAAAAGTTTAATTTTCATAAACACTTTTTTAGCCTTTTAAAATGAAATATCTCAAAACCGAATGCTTTAAAAATGGTTAACACCACTAAATTCAGCATCGTCTATTTATTTTAACCCACATTGTTAAAAAAATTAGTCTCATTTTCGAGCACAGTGTAATTGAATAAAAAGAATATAAAAACACTTTTCTGACATATTCCCTTTTTTAGGTTATCAACTTTTAAAATTTATTGGACTTTCTTATATTTTTAAAAAGAATAATTCTAACGTTATATAATAACATTAGTCCTATTAAACTTTTAAATTGTCTTAAAAGAATTAATTTATTAGTGAACGTTTACTTCATTGTGATCGATATCATTAAAATCCTTAATATATTTGAAAGATGATGGAAAACAAATTATCAAACATTAATACATAAGTATTGTAAAATATATTTTTTGGGGATACAATTTCGTAAACTAAATTGAAGCTATTTACAAATTAAGGCTCTATTCTAGTAAGAAAATTTTATAGTTTTTCTTCACAATTGCCTATTTAATCATAATTTAAAAATTAGCTAAACAAATCACCACCATGTCATATATAGCCGAAAAATTCGCCTAGTTGCCAAACGGAAAATTCAGTTGCCAAAAGCAACTAAAAATCGCCACACCTGACAGCCGAACATAGCACTCTAACTTGTTTTTTTTTCTTGTTTTTTTTTTTGTACTCGTAATTGATATCAAATGAAATAGTGCAATTTTTGAAATGTTTTACATTATGTTTGTTGGGAAGAGACTAAATGTAATGCTAAATGTATTTTAATGTTAATGTTCACATATACTGATGTTGTGTTGCAAGTATATGCCTACGTCTGTCTTTTGGTCTGCCCTTATGTATGGGTGTGTTTGTGAAATGTTCATATTATTTTACATTACTACTTAAATATGATGTTTGGCTGTACCAGAACAATTTTACGTCCATTTATTTATGGTAACAAATTCTATATTTTAAATGTTTTTTTTTATCTCTCTCTCTTTTTCATCCCAAACATGTAGCACATTCTGTACAAATAATGCCATGAGGAGGCTGTTTTAGTTATTTGTGTTTAAATAGATTGTTGGGATCTCCTACTGTGATTTCTGGGCATATTTATAGGCACAAAATACTTATGTGTTGTAAATATGTTTTTGACTACACATGCCACATCTATTTTAAAATACAAATACAGGCATGATGTCTACACAAGTACAAATAACATACATATGATATGATTTTGCACGCATTAATGGATGTGGAGTTTTTTTCGGTTTAAATCCATTATGCATTTTTATTTTGCATTTAAAGTCTAATTTTCCTTTCTAAATAAAGCTACACAAATTTATGGAAAAAATTATTTTGCATGTTTAGTTCAGTAAAAATAATGTTAATTAAAAAAATGGAATGAAGAGTAATATGTAAATTTAATTTTGGCAAATTAAAATTTTATAGTGAAATCTAATAAAACAATAGTTTTCATGTAATTAGTGTGAAAATATACATCATAATCCATCTGAAGTTTATTTTATGTTCCCAGCAAGTGTTTACAAAATACGAACATTATCACAATTTCTGAAGTGGAATTAAGTGCAAGTTTTGCACTCTTTTAGAAGTTATTAAAAATAACTTCTACAAAATTGAAAATGAATTCATTTTTAGCACGATGAAGATATATTTATTTGATTTTTACCAATTTAGAAGTATTTTTATTTTCGATCTCTTAACAAACTTAAGTAAAATTTCTATTAAAATATAATATAAATTTTAAGAGGAGAGTTTCAAAAGTAGTGAATAATAGCCATAAAAATGGGTTGAAATAACTACAGGCCTGTTCGTAAATGTATCTGCGCTGCATATTATGCGCAGTCGAATGTTCGAAATGCAACATCAAAGCATATTATGGGCAAATATACACAAAATACTAGTCATAAAAATTGCTGATGCATTAAGTTAATAAAAATGCAATTTGATTACGGAATTTGCAGCATTTGTAAGAGTTGATTTGCATCAGCAGTGCAAACTAATCATATGATGCTATGCAGTGATGCATTTAGGAAGAGGCTTTCAGCACTAAGTACTTTTTTAATGGCAAATTAAAAAAAGTGTTTATAGTTCAACAAAGAAATTGATTTTTTAATATGAAAATTTTAAATATTTTTTTTTTATTTAGTTTAATAAAAATTAATTTGAAAAAAATCGTATATATAGTTATACCCATAATGTAATATTAGGGGTATAACTTTTTGTCGTCGAAAAATTTACAGGGCCACATAACAATTTTTAATTAGTTGGTTAATATTAACTCCAAAATTGAGATTAAGAAATTAATCGGGAAATAAACCCAAATGAGTTTGCAGTCTAAATTCATCAATTATATCTTCGCACATATAAATCGTTGACAATATTGATTAGAAGCAGAATTCTGTGAAAATTGTATTAGTAATTTGCTGTTAAAATACTAGCATTTTTGCTGTTTAAGGTAATTTTATAAATGAAAAAGACAAAAGCTAAAATGCAAATTTTAAAACTACTAAAGCTTAAACAACTTACATAAACTTTAGTTTCTCCAGAAAATAACAAATAATATATGTATATTAGAGTTCCCCGAGAAAACGCCTTTTTGAGATTTCGATGTAGAAAGACCCATTAAACGATACGTATTGATGAGCTTATTACGAAAAAGAAAAAAAAACATTAAAAAAATGTTTATAGTTCATCTTTAGCTCCTTACCAGCAACTGAAAATCTGGTACACTTTTGACAAAAAAAGATTTCGAAATAAGTTTAAAAAAATCGTAATTTTCATCTTTTTATGTAAAAAGTATTTTAAAATTATCTCCATGGGATTTTGTTTTGCCATGGGACTTTGTAGTGCTTTTTGGTGAATAAATTTTTTGTAAGCATCTAACTATAATTCAACTTTTCAATTATAAACTCGTATCCATTTTGAAAAAAAAAAATACCGAACTTTTTTTTCGCATGATGTGTTAAAATTACGGTTTATGGACCAAAATTTTTGCGAAAACGCTTTTTTAATATTTTTTTTCTATAACAGACTCAAAATTACGAGTTTGTTGGTACCCATCTCGAGACAAAACTTAAAACAGTTTTTGTGCAAAATATTCTAGGCTGATGACTTTCAATTGCTGGTAGGGATTTGAAGACCAACTTAAATTTTTTTTAATATTTTTTCCATATTCATCTCATAAATACGCAACCCTTGGAACACTCTAATGTATATCTACTTGCAGTTAAGATTCATTAAAGATTCTTTAAGATTAATTTTGACCAAAAACAATTAATTTTTACGAACAAAAAAAAGTGAAGTAAATTTACTAAATAATTTTTATGTGATCAAAAATTAATCTTCATTATTGCTCTCTTTATTGTTTTCAATTGTTAATTACAGCAGCATTCAAAATCATTTGATACTTTTGTGTACATAAGTTTGTATATCTATGAATATGTACATATAAATTTTACTTGTGTTTGTATAGGAATGCATGAGTGTGAGGTATTATGAAATCGATTATTTCTCTCACATTTTTGCTCAACACGTTTATTGGACATTTGAACTTTTACTTCCAATACAATTTGTAAATGTCTTAATTTTGTGGTTTATGTCACAAGGACTTTGTTAAATGACCATGTTCTAGCTGTTTGTTCATTTGTCCGTCTGTGGCTAAGACTGTCCATTCGTCTGGTCATACATATTGCATATTGTTAGGAGATTTTAGTATTTTATATATGTTTATCAACAACAAAATATATTTTTATTGTATCTATGTGTTTATACTTTTTTCTTGCCACCTTAATTTGCATTAGAATTCAATTTATTTGTAATGCTCGACTACCCATTGGCAATAAAATACAACGACAATGGTAATAAAATGTCAATTTTAACTTAGTATGCAGAGGTAGCCAACTTCACTGCAGGAAAAATATAACTTGTTGTTTGCAAACTTTGAGGACATTACCAACTTTAAATGGAAAATATTCTGTACTAGCTTTTCTCTATCCCCTTTATTGCTATAACTAATATTTACTTTATGCGGGGCTACTTCTCTCCTTCGACCTATCCGATGTACTCAAAATTAGATATGAAAATTATTTCAAGAAATTTTTAAGACTTTTTAATTAATCACTCCTTTAGATATGCGAAAATTAATATTTGCTTTTTATGGGCCTACATCTTCCCCTAGCCCTATCCATCCTATGGAAATTTCATCAGCGCAATATGATAAGAAAGCAGTTCCTACAAAATTTGAGGGATCTCATTGTAATAGTTCATTAGATATGCTTTGTATGGGGGTGCATGTTCCGATAGAAAAAAAAAATATTATATTTGAATTCAGGGACACACATGATAATGCTGGAAAATTTTAAGAAAATCGTTTAAGCCGCTTGAGAGTTTTAAAAAAGTGGGCTAAAATGTGTGCGTGGCATCCGATCAAGATCAAACATATGCTATAACATTTTCCTGAGCATCAAATTTCATGTAAGTAGCTTAATTAATAACGTACAATATTAAAAAATATTTTTTTTTTAAATAGGCGTAAACAGTGGGCATGACATTTAATAGAGATCTTGCATAGCCTATAACCTCCTCTTTCACTGGTACTATCTGTGTGTGAAATTTCGATTTAAGCATTTAGACGTAATTAATACACAAATATTTATATAATATGTATAAGGATATTTATATCCTTTGATAGCTGCCATTTCTTTTAAATAGTCAATTTCGCGGATCTATTTTATTATATCTAAATTTAAATTATACAAAAAATATAAGCTATAGTTACGCTAGCAACTATTTTAGTCCAGAAAAAAATATCTTAGAGTCCAGTACTTAGTTCTGTTTCATAGCATTATGTTTTATGAATAACTCCCCTAATATCTTTTTCATGATATTTCTGGCATTCTTAACGGTTAAGTAAACTATTAGGCAAATTGATATTAGTCGTGTTAACGTAGTATCAATACTAGATAAATTTTTATCAAGACAAACGCCAAAATTAGTGCGAATGTATACAAGGTAACCTCAGTTGAACTGCTAATTATGATTTTTGGTTATTACAGTTGTCAAACAGTATATATTATTATTGTTTTTGTGCAACTGTTGCCACCTTCCATAAGTTCGGGTTAATTTTGACGTTTGTCTTGATAAAAAAATTTCTAATATAAAGGCTATGTAAAATATGTCAATTAATTTGTATCTTAAAAATTATCATATCTCTAGCAATATGGCTTCTAATGTAAATTACAGTGTAATCATCTGTTTTTTTTTTCCTTTTTTTCTTTTATGTGCTTGAAAATCTTTTGTTTTTAATTTAAAAACTCCTACACGTTAACACAAACTCATATAAAAAAACTTATGGCTTAAATCTAAAACATCTTTTTTTTTTTGAATTTGTTTGCAAAATATAAAAAAACAAATCATATGACCTTACAAATTTTACGATTGGTATTGATTTTATTTAGCAAATTTATATCTATATATTGAAGTGTATAATAGTGTTTGAATAAGAGATTGTGTTAAGCAACGACTGTCATTGTAAATATCAGCCATTAAAATTTTGACAAATTCATTATTTTTATTAGAAAAAAAAGTTTGTACATAGACTCGTATTTATATGGATACTCGTAATCTTTTCTATAATTTATTTAGTTTTGCATGAATGTATGCTATGTGCTATAGTTGAATCAAATTTCCATATTTCGAGTGCTTAATATGAATAAATGAAAATGATGGTAATGATAATGGTGATGCTGATGATGATGACAATGATGACACAAACTAATGATAATTGTTTGAATAAAAGCATGCATAAGTAAAAAGACCAAAATACGAAAATCTATTTGATTGATTTTCTTCTATCAGTTAGCAATGAATTGTAAAATATTTAAGTGACATAAGATGGAGGGAGTTGTACGCCTGTTGTTTCTTCCATTTTCTTTCATAAAATCTTTTGCTTTTTTGTTGTAGTGTTTTTGGCTTTCTATCCTTCTCGGAAAATTCCCTTTACATATAATATCTTCTCACACCAGTTTCGACAAAATTAAATTTTATTCTTTTTAATTTTTTGTCTGTCTTTTTTTCACCACATTTACTTTTAGTTTCTCAATTTTTTTCTACTAAAGCACTATTTAACAACATAATTTCCAAAATTTTCCTTTCCTTTCATCTATTCATTCATTCAGTAATTTTTTTATTTCCTAAATTTTTTTCCGAATATTTGTATAAGAGCAAGTGTGTCTATACATGTAATTTGTGTGAATATCATTCGGAGGTTTTTCTTATTTTTTACATATAAAATTTGCCTAGAAAATAATGGCATCTTATAAATTGTTCATAGTACTTTAAAGGGAGTTATTGACAAAAGTGTTTTCACTTTAAATGTACATACATATATATAAATATATATGTATATGCTAGATATGTTTATATGTATGTGAATATTTTTGGCCTAGTGCCTTAAAATAAAATTTATGAATTTTTTATAAGGTCTATAATGTACTTACAAATATATGTATGTGTGAATGAATGAAGAAGGTAAGTATGTAAAATAAGAGCTTTTTTTAAGTAATGTAATCAATTGGAAGTTATTGCTTTTATGCCTTTTCTTTTAGTTTTTCTTATTTTATTTTAAAAAATTATGTTTATGTATAAAATAAAAAATAGGGTAAATATATAGTACAATATAAATAGAATTATTATATTAAATATGAATACATATATCTACTTGTGTTTGGAAGTACGTTTAAAATATACAAGTACATATGTGAAGAAGGCTTTCAGAGGAAATAAAATAAAACAATTAAAAGAAAGTGAGATTTACTTTAAAACTAACATGTTTTCAAGTTATTTACTTTTATAGAATATATCAAATACGTGTAAATTTGTTGCTATAAGAGTACTACAAAAACTAAAGAGATTCTAAAATTTTAGTTATTTTAGGAACTTTTTTCTTTAACCAGATTTAATAATGTTAAATGTTAATGTGGTAATATATATATAATATTTAGCCAAATACTTCTTGAAAACGTGTGGAACAATATTTTGTTTTTACAAAATAAATTAAAAAGTTAAACCCATTTTTTCTTTGCTTTGGCATTTCTTCAACAGATGCAAAAGTGACCTATTTGCAATACAATATTTGTTAGATGATGAAATGCAAAAGTATTTTTGAACATGTAGGATGTTTAAATAGATTTACAATTGGTACAGTTTGCCATCCATGTGAAATCAATACACTTCATTGTTGTCTATATTCCAATTTATATAATAAGTATTAAATGTATGTGGGTGTATGTATGTGTACCAACATATGTACATTAGAGTGGTCCCGTTTGTATGGAGAGAAAATGAGGTATCAATGTTCTCAGCTCAAATGAATTTTTAATTCATTCTAAGATACTGTTTCTCAAAATTTTTGTACTGGCGTTATCTTTTTATGAGCTGGATCAAAATAAAAATGTTTTTTACATATTTCTGACAAAGGAATAATATAAAAATTTGGTATCGTAAGAAAGGTCTTTGGGAAGCGCATTTAATGAAGTAGTCAAAATTCAGGACTAGGTCCAAATGCGTAAAAAAATTAAAAAATTTTCCCAAACATTCTTACACATAAATATTTCGAAAAAACAAGACCAAAATAATATAATCTTCTATTAGTTATACTTAAACGGTTTTTTTCCGTTTTTTTTTTATTTTTTTTATTCGAGCTTGTTCGAATATTAAATATGAAGAGAAATTAAATGAATTTAGCATCAAAATACGCGTATTTGGGCAAGTTATTTAATGGTATAAAAAACTTCATACTTCTATTAACGAACAACTAAATAAATTAAGTTTAATTGAAATAACATCAAAATTTATGCTAATGAGGTTATTTGTTTACAATTATATCTAACTATTAAACAGGGTTGGAAAATTAAAATATTTTTCGATATCAAAATAAATTTCAAGTAGTACTTTTTTCATCTTCAGAGTACTAAAATTCAAACTTTCCACTGTTATTTATTTTTTATTTAGTTAAAAACTCATAGAATGTAATTTGTACACCTAAAATGAAGTGTAATATACAATACCAATTTATTAAACATTTTCATTTCAATTTAATCTACAGAGTATAGAAACTTGTAGTTTTTTTTAGAGCTTACAATTTTATAAATTAAACCTACAACTCAAATGTTTCTATAATGTACACGCAGAGAAAAAATATGCTTACGGGAACTATAATCGAAGAGCATATTATTATGATTGGACTATGTTTTCATAAATAATAAATATGAATACTATAATCATAATCTAATCTAACTTTTTATATTATGATCCCAGTTTTTGCATTTCGTATTTAAATATTTTATAATGTTATGGCCTATTTTTATAAAATTATGCTCTGATTTTCTCATATTATAATTCAGCTTCATCATATTATTTACCAGAAGAAAATTATGAAATGTTCAAAATTACACATAACATGTTTCGTGTTAGTCTTATGATGATCAATCATAATTTGTTCAATAATTAATTTTATTTATATATGTTGTTTAATATAATACAAAATACTTTTTATTAACTAATAATTCTTCATATTTAAACTAAATGAGAATTATAATGAAGTTGGAAAACAGACATTAAAAACAAAATATATTAAAAAAAAAACAAGTTATGTGTTTTTCAACCATATTATTCAAAAAGCAAACGTGTACGTTGTTATGGGAATAATAATATTAATATGGATTAAACACAAAATATGGTTTAAAACAAGGAAAACGATTGGTAATGTTAAATGGTTGTAGAAATAATTACATTTTTTCATATTAATAAACTTTTGATTCAGGTAAAAATATTCAAAAACATAAGATTTTTATAGGCAACTATATATTAAAATTTGTATTGAATGTAAACATTGAATGATAAAACTGAAACAAAAGCATTCTTATCATGAAGACAGTATTATTAAAATGAATGAAAATTAAGAATGAGAACATAATATTGTTGTAGTGATAATGCCATAACCATGTTTTTTCTCCGTATGTAATTTGTTTGCCCTATAAAATTATTTAAATTGTCTAACTACGTTTCTAATTTTTTGGAATCTTAAAGAATAAACGTTTAGTTAGAGATAGTGATCATTACAATTTAATTATTACTTCTGAATACCCATTGCAAATCTAAATCAAATGTGTTAATAAAAGTATAGGTTTCTATTCGAATTGCGGAATATCAAACTAATCGTTTAACAGTATCAAATGACTCGAGGGAGTACTTCGATACTTTTGAATGTTAAATAGTATCAAACAAAGTACTATAGTATCGCAGCACGCAGAGAGCGATTTTTCTTGTAACTCACAATAAGGAATTACTCTCTGTGTGTAACAAATTGTAAACAAATACACTTCTTATCATATTTTTTGTGAGCATTTCACTTAAACTTGATTTGTTTCGTTGTGAGTTAGTAGAGCTATGAAGTGTTATACATCATTAAAAATCTTATGAAAATACTCGTACTTGATGCTTCTTGAATAAAATTCGCACATGTTAGCATTTTAAAAAACGAAAAAAAAAAAAAACATTTCGGTACAACTGTTAGGGGATGATATTGTGTTTTTTGGTCTTATTTTTTAAATATTTATGTGTATAAAATTCATATATTCATTTTTTTTTTTTTGAGAAAATTTGCAAAATTTTTCGATTTATCTGGACATTGTCGTGAATTGTAGTAAATTGTAGTGTCAATGCGATTCCTAAAAAGTTTTTCTTGCGATGCAAAATTTTCACATTATTTCTTTTAAAGAAATATGAAAAAATTGCAAAAAAAAGAAATTTTTTTTCATTTTGATCCAGCTCACGAAAGAATAACGTCAGGGCAAACATTTTGAGAAACGGTATCTTAAAATTAAGTAGATTTTCATTTGAGTTGGAAACGTCGATACTTTCCATATTGGGGCCACCCTAATTTTCACAGTCTTTAATGAATGTGTGTGTATGTTTATTAAAGCATACGCTGGTATCAATAGTCTTATTGCAAGGACTTCTATTTTTAAGGACAACATTCTAGTACATTCATATGGTTGGTGTATGTGTGGCTGTGTGTACCCCTCACATATTTTTGTAAATATTTTTGGCATTTTTTTTCTTCCTCCTCATTTTCTATATTTTTAATTCATGGTTGTAAGGAAATTACTACCACACGTTTTACTTTCTCTATTATCTTCTTGTTTATTCTCTTAGTTGTTTTTTTTTTATTATTGCTATTGTACTAATAATATCTAGCCAAGTACATGTGTACATACACACACTACATACACACACACACACAAATATATATCTAAAAGTACCCGCCTGTCCTAAGATACGTTTTTAGCGAATGTTCGCTAAAAACGAAGAAAATGTTCGAGAAAATATAATTTCTCGGTAGTAAACATTTTCTGAATAAAATGTAGAAAGTAAATTCTTCGTTAAATTATCTATTATTTTCAGTTTTCTTGTTTGTGCATACAAAATACTTAAACAAAGAGAATCAGGTGTCATTTTTGAGTCGTAGTTCATTGTTTTTTGTTGTAAAATATTGCATATTAAAATGAATGATATTAGTTAAATTCTGGGCAATTTTTAATAAAAAACTATATAATAAATTTTTAGAAAAAATGGTAAACAATGTCACTATTTGTCTAAATGGATTAGCAAAATATCATATTTATCTAAATATCTAACATATTTTTTTCAGATTAATTCAGAAAAATTTGCACTAAAAGATGTGAATTTGAGCAGCATAGAAATGAATAATATTGAGAGAAAAAACGTTGATGACTTGTCTGGACGAAGTTGAAATTTAGACAAAATGCTTCAAATATTACCACACTTATGTAAATGAATTTTTTTAGTTTTATTGTTCACTATATGAATTATTATTTTTGAAATGTAATTTATTATTACGTACGTACCTATATGTTTTTAATATTTGATATATTGTGTTGTTTGAAATAAAACATTACTTTAAAAATTAAATCAGCTTTTAATTTTAGATTAGAAACAAAATGGAAATGAAACAAAATAGAAAACTTTCGTTTACGAATTATTGCCAATGATAATAATCACAAGTCGATAGTAATATCAATATCGAATAATATTTATAATTTCTTGATATCGTAAACGTATCACTAACGAATATCTTTACGTTTCGCTATTAACACCGCTGAAGGTTCACTATTAATACAATAGACGAACCTTCGAGATCGAATGATTTACTGCCACAAAATGAGCAACATGAACGTATTCGAATCGCCATCGATGATCGCGAAATGTTCGAACGGGATATTATTATCAAAGTTTGTGGTCAGCTAGGTATATGTATGTATGTGTAATTCATAGAATTATTTATTGTTTACACATATTGATTGGATACTGTTAGGAAGCATAATTTCTCCATCTACTAATTGATACAAGATGATTATAAAGCAGTTGGGGAAAAATACTTTATTTTTTCATCTTCTTCTCAAATGCCACAAGTAAACAATCCTTACAGAGTTGCAACCAATGCTGAAAATTTATTATAAAAATAAATTTTAGTATGCAAGTTAACTCAAACAAGTTAACGAACCCTATAAATAATTTTAAGTTTATAATTGTAAAATTGGAAGATCAGCTTCTGTAATAAATCGTTGATATTGCATTAATAATTAGCAGGTTAATAAACTGATTATTTGGCAATAACAATAATCACGCCACCTTTTAACGTAATTAATCTGGTATAAAATAAGAAAATTGTTAGTTCTTAAGTTCCTTCTTGTTTTGTAACTTTTTGAATAAAGTTGGTCGTCCGACCAAAAATTTAATAATAAAAAATAAAAAATATTTTTTTTTTTTAGAATTTGTAATGCGCAAATTCTTAACTGGCGCCCGAGCAAGTTTCGCGAGAGTCCTTTTCGGAATAGGCTCCTTAGTAACGCAAGTAAACGGGTGATATCATGTGCCAGCCTTTCGGAAGGATCTAAAGAAAAAAATATATAAAAAAATCCGTAAAGGATATAACAAAAAATCCGTAAAGGATATATCAAAAAAATCCGTAAAGGATATAGCAAAAAAATCCGTAAAGGATATAACAAAAAAATCCGTAAAGGATATAACAAAAAAATCCGTAAAGGATATAACAAAAAAAAAACCGTAAAGGATATAACAAAAGAAATCCGTAATGGATATGGAAAAAAAAGCAGTGAAAGTGAAAAGGAAAAAACTATAAAACTGTGACATATTAAAGAAATTTTGGAACTTTATTAAGAAAGAAAAAAAACTGTGAAATATCAAAGAAATTTTGGAACTTTGTTAAGAAAGAAAGAAAAAAACTATAAAATCTGTGAAATATTAAAGAAAGAAAAAACCAGAAAATCTGTGACATATCAACAATTTTTTTGGAATTCTGCTAAAGAACAAAGCCTTGAGAAAGAAAAATCAAAAAGAGAGGAGGAAGACAGAATTGAAGAATCCAGCCACCACGAAGAAGGATTAAGGTAGATTATTAAATTAATAATTTATTTATAAGATTAATAAATTTATTATTGAAAACAAATTGTATTCTAAAAAAGGTATAAAATTGTAAAGCCTAGTATAAGAGTGAAAACAATAAATAAACAAATTGTAAATAAAATAAATAATAGATTAGAGCTGCGATTCCTACGGGACCCTCCAGTTCTACATTAAAGATCAAAAATAAAAACCAAAAATTAAGTGAACAATTTAAAATTTTTTGTAAAACAAGTATTTCCGATTGAATTAAACTTTAAAAAAAAAAAATTAAATAAAAAAAAGGCAAACCCAAATAATTTAGTTAGACCCCCTGTTATTAACACAGATAATGTACTTAGAGGTGCAGCAAATGCCCAATTGACCATAGAGGACTTGACCTCTCTTATATCAAGGGTAGCGTTAGACATATTTAATAATCAAGGACCACAGATTGTACAGGCAACCTTAAACCCCAATGCTAACCTAAATAATGTATCGGACCAAATAATAGAAGACAGACATAGAGGAAATCTAGGTGACTTGGACAAAATACCAGATGTAGTTAAGTGCCTCAAGGATTTCTCGGGTCAACCTGGTGAGTTTAGTTCGTGGAAAAAGAGCGTCGATAGAATATTAGCTATTTATGAGCCACTAAAGGGAACTCCTAAATATTACGGCATTCTTAGTGTAATACGGAATAAGGTAGTGGGGAACGCGGACATAGCGTTAGAGTCATACAACACACCACTCGACTGTCCATCAATGGCAAAATGCCTCACACTTCACTACGCGGATAAACGAGATTTAGCAACATTAGAGTACCAAATGACAACTATTGTGCAGGGGAATAGGTCAATTCAAGAATATTATCAACAGGTGTACACGCATTTGTCACTTATGTTGAACAAATTAGGAAGAATGGATATGAGTAACGAATCTCTACATATGCTTACACAGTCGTACAGAAATAAAGCCTTAGATACCTTTATCAGAGGGCTAAATGGAGATTTACCTAAACTGTTGGGAGTGAAGGAACCAGCAGATCTTCCACAAGGAACAACATAATACAAATCCACCCCGACCACCGAAGCCACAAACACGACCAAAACCAAAGGATGTGGACCCAAGTATGCATTCCCGTCGCATAAATTATATGAACAGGCTGCAACAAAATCAATTTGTTGGTAAGAGACCGCAGCAGTCCACCTATCAGTAGCAGAACAAAATCCAAAGGACGTTCTATATTAACACATCTATACAAAATAGGGAAGAGAATAAGCAGTCCGGCGAACCGACTGGCATTCATTTTTTAGGATGAATAGCTCTTCGTTACCATATTTCGAAGTCAAGACGGAGAGCGGGTATATTTTGAAATTTTTATTAGATACGGACTCGAGTAAAAATTACGTTAAGCCTGAATTAGTAAAGAAACGTATACCCAACGAAAACCCGTTTTTTGCTAGATCAATCATAGGGGATATGAAAATTAGTAAGCACACATTCGTAAAATTGTTTTAATTAGATAATGAAATAAAATTCTACCTAATGACCTCTTTGGAAACATTTGACGGTATTTTCGGAAATGACACTCTTAGGGAAATAGGAGCAGTCACTTACACAAATGAAAATGTTATGATATCAAAGTTTGTCTTAAGCAACTCCCGACACAGTGCGTAAATGCAATAAATATTAAGGAGGAAAATTTATCAGCAACACAAAAAAGAGGAATGGGGAAAATTGTAAGCACGTATCGTAAGCTTTTTTCGGAACCTGATGAAAAACTTACGTATACAACAAAGGTTGTTGGTGAGATTAGGACTACGACTAATTCGCCTGTTTATACAAAATTTTACCCTTACCCCGCTTCTCTGAAATCAGAAGTGGAGGCTTAAGTTGAAAAACTTCTAAAAGATGGTATTATAAAACCATCTAGATCACCATATAAATCTCCAGTTTGGATAGTTCCGAAGAAACCGGGCTCAGCCGGAAATAAACAATATAGAATGGTCATAGACTATAGGAAGTTAAATACAATAACAATAGCAGACCGATACCCCATCCCATAAATTTCAGAGGTTATCTCTCGACTGGGCAATAGTCAATTCTTTTCCGTTCTCGACTTAAAAAGTGGTTTTCATCAGATTCCACTAAAAAAATCCGATACTGAGAAAACCGCGTTTAGCATAAATAACGGGAAGTATGAGTTTACACGGTTACCTTTTGGTCTAAAGAACGCGCCATCAATTTTTCAAAGGGCACTTGACGACATTTTAAGAGAATATATAGGGAGATGCTGCTATGTTTACATAGACGACATAATCATTCTTAGCAAGTCAGAGCGCGAATATTTTGAACATATCAAATATATTTTTGAAGCATTAGAAAGATCCAATATGAAAGTGCAATTGGATAAATGCAACTTCTTCAAGGATGAAGTTGAGTTTTTAGGGTACATTATTACGCCCCAGGGTATAAAAACTAATCCACAAAAAGTAAAGGCCATACAAAATTTTCCGGAACCACATAGCTTAAAAGAACTTCGTAGTTTCCTTGGTAGGTCAGGGTATTACCGACGATTTATTAAAGACTACTCCAAACTTGCCAAGCCCCTGACATCCCTTTTAAGAGGGGAAGGAGGACGAACGTCCAAAAATAAATCCGCAAAATTAAGGATGTGCTTAAATAATGAAGCTAAAGAATCCTTTATCAAAATTAAGAACGCTCTTATTTCCGAGGATATCATCCTTGCCTATCCAGACTTTAGTAAAGATTTCGAGCTAGTAACAGATGCTTCGAACTTTGCAATAGGCGCAGTCCTATCCCAAGGCGGAAGACCAATTTCTTTCATCTCCAGAACTTTAAACAAAGCGGAGGAATACTACGCCGCTAACGAAAAGGAGATGTTGGCTATAATATGGGCTTTGAACTCCTTACGAAACTATTTATTGGATCGGCTAGGGTTAAAATATATACGGACCACCAGCCTTTAACCTACGCCTTGAGCAACAAAAATAATAACAGCAAAATGAAGAGATGGAAGGCCATACTCGAAGAATATAACTATGAAATGCTCTACAAACCTGGAAGGACAAACGTTGTATCTGATGCTCTATCCAGGATAACGCAACCAGAACTATATACATTGTCAATAGAAACAAATTCAGACGAAAGTTCGTCGCATAACTTAATATATAGCGTAGAGGCACATATTAATGCTTTTAAAAATCAAATACTTTTGAATAGAGACGTAATGGCATCTTATCAATTTAAAATAGTTTTCCCCACATACCACCGCCATATTATAACAGAGCAAGATTATTCCGAGGAAAAATTAATTTCTATTTTAAAAAGATACTTAAACCCATCGGTGATAAATTGCATTAAAACGGAGGAACGGATTATGGGAAAAATACAAGAACTCTACCCATTGCATTTCGGAAGATATAAAATAAGATTTACGCAAATAATGATAGACGAAGTGAAGAAGAGCAGGAAAATATAATAGTAAGGACACATAATAGAGCACATAGAAATTGCAAGGAGAATCGGACTCAAATTCTTGAAAAATATTATTTTCCATCTATGGCAAATAAAATAAAAAAGATAATAAAAAAATGGATCATATGTAAAGAAAATAAGTATGATCGTCACCCAATGAAGCCTCAAATTCAACCTACGCCCATACCACAGTATCCTGGTCAGTTGGTTCATTTAGACATATTTGTTATCGGAAAAGAATTAGTGTTGACGGCGATTGATAAATTTTCGAAATATGCTATAGCAAAACCCATCAAATCCAGAGCTATAGAAGACATACGGCAACCATTGAGAGACCTTATTTCCTCACTACTTCCTGAAACATTAGTCATGGATAATGAGAAATCGTTTAGCTCAGAATCCATAAAATTCATGATTGAAAATGAGTTCGTACACAAGTTGTTCCAACGGACAAGTTGAACGATTCCATTCAACTCTACAAGAAATTATGCGTTGTCTTAAAGAGGAAAGGGTACACCGAACTTTTCACGAACTACTGGATAGGTCAGTAAAAGAATATAATTTTTCAATTCACACGGTTACAGGCAAAAGACCTATGGAAGTATTTTTTGGCAGAAGAGTGAGTAGTGACCCAAGGTTACTTGAAAAGGATAGGAAGGAAACTATAGAAAAGCTCTCAAAAAAACAAATGAATGACCTTGCATACCACAATAAAAATAGAATCACTCCAAAAGAATATATAGAGGGAGAAGAAATATTTGTCAAAATTAATAGAAGATTAGGGAATAAGCTAACAGCTAGGTTTAGAAAAGAAATAGTGGCTCAAAATTATAACACAACAGTGAAAACCAATTCGGGCAAAATTGGCCATAAAAATAACATAAAGCAATCTTGAAGAAATCTATATAAACCCATAATATTTTCTTTAATGTCTTTTGTTACAGGACAGAAGATGATAATATTCACATTTTTGACATGGATACTGGCAACAAAATTCTTCACTTCATCAACTTGAATGCATACGAAGAGACAATCTCCATTATTTCCGACAATATTAAGTCACTAACAGCAATTTCATTTGAGGACAAACGACTCCTGGACACAGTAAACAAAAATTTTATTTTACTTAATGCAAGAATAAATAACTTACACAACCACTCTAAAACAAAACGAGGACTATTCAACATTTTAGGGAAAGGACTAAAATACGTTGCGGGTTCTATGGACAGCGTCGATGAACAGGAAATACGAAACGCAATAAACGAAATACATAGCAACGAGAGAATTACATATACAGGACTAAGCAATTTGACGCATATAAATAACTTCATGGCTGAACAAATCAGAAATATTACGGAGCATATAAACAAGCAACAAACTTCGGTCAGTAGATACATTAACGAGTTTAAAAGGATGACCGAAAATCGAATCAAGACATTGGAGGACGAAGTTCAATTTATTGAACAGGCGTACAGTATGAACAATGACATATCACTTTTGAATGACCATATAAATGACGTAGGACAAATTATTTTTTCCTGTAAACTGGGTGTTATCCCCACCTATATTTTGACACAAAAAGAAGTTAATTTGATCAACGACTATGACAGTTATACGAAAACGAAAGTTGTAGTACTTTTTCAGGATAATAACATAATCTTGACACTCCTTATTCCCCAATTTTCCACAAAGGCACTAACCAAAATAAAATTCGAGCCTTTGCCAAATAATTTAAATAAATCCATTGTTTTGAGTACATCGGAAATATTAGTTGATGGTTTTGATAGAATTTACGACATTCATGTGAAAGACGATTTAGAAAGAAATTTAATCGCCTTGGACAATGAATGTATTAAAAATATTTTACAGTTTAAGGAAGTGCAATGCAAGCTGGAAATTTCAGAAAAACCTGAAGTAGGGAAATTGTTCAAGGAATTGTTGTGTTTAAAAATTTTGAAGGAAATATAACCCATGATTGCGGTAAATTTGAAATAAAACAAAAAGGTACATTCCTAATAAAGTTTGAAAATTGTAAGATTATTGTATTAAATAAGAATTATACAAATGTTATTCTAAAAATGCATGCAACATTAGCTTTACTCAACTTAATGACAAAAATTAAAGAAAATAAAAATATGACGAAATTGGATCTGAAAATTGAAAATTTGTATTTAAAGCAAATGAAATATGAAGATAATATTAAGGAGATAGTTCATAAGAGTAAAGAAATGCATGTAATTAGCTTAAGTTCAGATATATCGATTGTATTTTCCATTATCATTATAATATTCATTCTTGTTAATATCAGTAAGTTCAGAAAAAAATTATATTTTTCACCTGAATCAAAATTAACCACAGAATATGTTCCAAATACAAAAAGCGGACCATTTCTCCAAATTTCAACATTAAAATAGTAATACCGATTGAGGACAATCGATTTAAGGGGGGAAGAGTTAACACAAACAAGTTAACGAACCCTATAAATAATTTTAAGTTTATAATTGTAAAATTGCAAGATCAGCTTCTGTAATAAATCGTTGATATTGCATTAAGTTAACTCAAACAAGTTAACGAACCCTATAAATAATTTTAAGTTTATAATTGTAAAATTGGAAGATCAGCTTCTGTAATAAATCGTTGATATTGCATTAATAATTAGCAGGTTAATAAACTGATTATTTGGCAATAACAATAATCACGCCACCTTTTAACGTAATTAATCTGGTATAAAATAAGAAAGTTGTTAGTTCTTAAGTTCCTTCTTGTTTTGTAACTTTTTGAATAAAAATTTAATAATAAAAAATAAATTTTTTTTTAGAATTTGTAACGCGCAAATTCTTAACTTGTATAAAGAAAGTAAAAACAATATTCGATTTATATACATACATATATATATATATATACATACATACATACATACATACATACATACATACATACATATATACATTAAACTAGCATTTGAGTATACCTATCTATTTACTGCTAAATTAGTAAAAAAAATTGTGCTTCTGTTAAAAAATTCATGGTACTATTTTAAAAATATTTTAACATTCGCATATTTCAATTTCAGCAGATAAAATATAAAAAAATAGCTTTCTATTTTTAAGACGTAATGCTTAGAAATTGTTGGTGGTTTTTTTTTAAATTTGTTTTATTACTGTTTGAAAATGAAGTGGGTAAACTTCAAGCTTTTTTTTTTTTTTTGTAACTTAATATTTATAAAGAAATAATTGAAATTTCATTGACAGTTTTAGGAAAGTTTTCGATATACATATATAAACGTCTCTAGATGTCAAAATATTATTTAAAGTCTTTAAATTTAATTTTATTTGTACTCATGTAAAATAATATACATATTACTATATAACTACATTTTATTTTGAATAATATCTACATATTGTGGGTGGTAGATCTTTTTGAATACATCATATACTTTATTTGGAGCATATTTTTGCGGTCAAAAATGAAAAAGTTTTAGTAAGTTATTGGGGATAAAATTTATATTGAGTTTCACATTTTTTTTTTAATTCGGTAAAAATAAATTCTCTTATTTTAAAAAAATCTCTAACATTGATTTAATCTTTGCATATGATTTTACAGAAAATTTAAAACAAACTTTATTTATAAATTCTTTGTCCAAAAATAGTGAAAAGAAATTTGAATTTATTTAAATATTAAGTATTCTAGGTTTATGTTTTATATGAATTTTTTGTGGAAAATTTGGAAATTTTATTAATTTATTTTTCTGTCCTAAATTGTATTTTAAAGTAACTTTTCCAAATTACCAATATTTCATCAACAAACATAATTAAATATTTTTTGTATAAGTAATTTCATTACTTGTTGAAATATTAAAATAAGAAAATTATGACTGCATCATACTTCCACCATTTCATATTAAGCTCGGCATGATGAAATAGTTTGTGAAGGCGCTTTACAAAAGTGGCGAATGTTTCAATTTTCTTTCACGCAAGTTTCCTGGATTGAGTACAGAAAAATTGAAAGCTGGTATTATTGAAGGGCCAGAAATTAGGCAACACGTGAAAGATCCTAATTTTGTCAAATCAATGACTGAAGTCGAATCCAAAGCTTGAAATTCATTTGTTTTGGTTATGAGTAATTTCCTAGGCAATAAGAAATCTGACTACCATGTCGAGCTTTTTGAGTGCATACTATTGTACTTGCAAGATCTAGGGAGCAAAATGAGCATAAAAATCAACTCGCATTTAGACCGATTTCTACAAAATCTGGGTGATTTTAGTGAGGAACAGGGTGAAAGTTTTCATCAGGATCTTCGAACCATAGAAGAGCGTTGCTGGAGATCTACTTAAAGTCGTTCATTAAAGGAAATCTTATAAAAGATCATTTGATAGTGTTCGATAGAAATTTTGTTAACATATGTTTTAAGTTTTTGTTAAAATAATAAATCTGTATATTTCAAAAAGTAAAGCTGTTAGCAATCTCCCAGTATTTTTTCTGGCTATGAAATACAAAATAACAGAAAAAAATAAAGGAAACAAGAATTATGTTGACCACTGCAATCACATTAAAGAAAGAATGGTGACCTGTTGGCTCTGTCATAGTTTATGTCATATTAAATGTTGTAGTTTATCTGTTCTTTTTGCAGAAGCTATCTGTAGTAACAATGATTTGATTTCCGTAAAATTGGTATTCAATATTATCATTTTCATCAAACCACAAAAAGCATTTATGTCTTCATTACACAGAAAAAATTAAAAGTAGACTTCAATTACGAAATTGCTTATATTAATTAATTTTTTGTTTAATTTTGCTCCAATCACCAAAATGATAATATTAATTAACTAGAATAATTAATTAATTACAATTTTGATTCAATGTTTGCGTAAAATCAACTAAAATTTTTTTTGAGTCAATTCTACAATTAATTGAATCCCTTCTTCAATTTAAATATATTTATTTATTGAATTATTAGTAATATTTAAATAATGCAATACAAGTAAAATTAAACCAGAAAAATATTAAAACTGAAAACTTGATTGAGGGAAAGGAATCTTGGTGCATATATAGTTTCATCTTGGCGTCATATACACCCTGTTGAAATCATCGAAAATCACGTATACATCAGATTTTTGTAACCTGTGACTTCAAGTACATCAGGAAGCTCACATGTGACTATTGGTGACTTTTAAAAGGATTTATAAGACCCCAAGATGTTACTATATGTCAAGTTTGGTTTCCCTCCACTAAATTTTGTTGTTATACACTTACTTAAATAGATTTTACAATAGTGTATGTATGTACGTATGTATGTATGTATGTATGTATGTATGTAAATATGTACGTATGTATGTATGTATATAATTCATTATAATGATTATAAAATGTGTGAATTTTAAAGTATGTAATGCAACTTAACATAAAAACGGTAATATCTTCGGGACGTTTCAATAAAGATCGTATTATTCTCTCTAAGTGCCCTTGCAACCTAGAACGAGATGCCAAAAACAATCAATATGAACTGACCTTGTATACATATATAAATAATTCTTCATACAACAGATTCGAAACAAACTGGCAACTTGAAATTGAATATAACCTCCGGTACCAATGATGGGAGCTCCTACAATAGCATCGGAAGATTAATAATCTCATTAAATACTTAAAATTCGTACTTACCAAATATTTATACATTAAACACGTCACCGAAGTCTGAGGAAATTATGTAAATATTTTGTATTAGTATATTTTAATGACAGATTGAGCGCAAACAATTCAAAATTGGAAATTTAATTATTTTTACATTTTTTTATATATTTTTTTCTTTATATTTTTTTAAGAGCTGTCGATTAATGTCAAAGAATTTCAAATTAATTATAAAGTTAATTATATTAATTAATAATGTAATTAAGTATCAATATAATGTTAATTAATTATTTTATTATTATTATCTAGGATAATTTTGTCAGTGTATATAATAAAATAGCTGCATATGGGAAACTCAGTTATCTCCAAAACGTCGTATATCGTCCAGAATGAAGAATAAGGATAATAATTATCAAAGTCCTCCGTCTACACTATCCAATGCAGTTGATGCAGTGGCTGACATCTCTATCAGTAGTTCTTCCATTGCAAATATGTCAAATAATATCACCAATAATATACTTTATTATTCAGTAGCTGCTGGAATTGCGAAAAATTATCCAAATGAGTCTCAAAACTTAAATCCTTTTTTTTCTCATTCCTCATCTACATTAGCCAACAATTAATCAACCTGATGAAATTAGGCAATTTTTTATCAAAAAAAAAAAAAAAACGTTAAAATCAGTGCGAATATATACAAGGTAACCTTAGTTAAACAGCTGATTAATATTTTGGTTGTTACAGTTGCCGAACTGCATATATAAAAAATAATAATGAATACGCCATATTGTTGTTTTTGTGCAACTGTTGCCACCTTACACTGTTCACGTTAAGTTTGACGTTTGTTTTATGAAAAGTTGTATAATGTAGACTATGTTAAGTTAAACTAATATCAATGTGTTAATACATAAATTTTCCTATTCTCAACCGAGGAGTACCACTTCCTTTACACTTTCAACTTGCTCATATTTAAAATCCTTATCTATCCCGAGTTTTGGCCAATTAATGCTTTAGTTTGAGAATATGTGTTTCAAGCATCTCCTCAGAGAAATAATATTGTTCACTCCAACACCAACAACTCATTCCAAAAAACCAGTTAAGTTCTGTAATGATCGTTTAAGCATTATACATCAAAATAGTCATGGTCTGAATACTAAGGTGTTCAAATTATTATTTAACAGTTAAGGTTTTGAATATTACGTGATTGAATATACTGACACCTGGTTGGAGAACAATATCTTTGACTTTTAACTGTTTAGTAAAAATATTAAGTTTACCGTTACAATAGAAACAAACGCAATGGTGGCGGCATTCTTACATAATGTCTATATTAGACATTATGTATTGTCAAGACAAACCTCAAAATTAACGTGAATTTATGGCGAATTCATTAATGTTTTCATATATATGCAGTTTGATGCTGTAACAACCAAAAATAATAATCAGAGGTTTAACTGAGGTTGCCTTGTACAGATTTGCACTGATATTGACGTTTGTCTTCACAAAAATTTGTTTAATATAGATACTACGTGATAGCTGTATCACATATATCTTCAATCTGAAGCCGTACTACATGCAGAGAAACAAGCCGAAGCATAATTTTCGACGGCGGCGGCGGACACTTTTTAGTCGGCTGCGCATAATAAAATAAATTATTAAAAGTAATAACAGATGGAGCCACTACATTCACTCCTTTTTTAATTGAATTTCAATCATCATCCCACCATTGAAATCAGTTGTTATCTGGTTGCCAAAAATAACTGTGCAAAGTCCTATTATTATAGTAGTGTATTGTTTTCGTAAAGCTAATTACCTAATATTAAATAATATAATATCAAATGCAAACTGGAATATATTATATAGCGATGATAGTCCTCCTTTTTTATTCATAAAATGGTCACTACATCTTATAAATCTAATTACTCGTTTATTGATAAATAAACGTTAAAATAAGTAAAGAGTAAGAGGGACTACCTTCGAACAATAAATACCTATCGAAACTGAATAATTTAAAAAATAAGTATTACAGAATATACAAAAAATTGGGATTGATTACCGGCTACAGTAAATTTTCTGCCAGTTGAGTGAAGTATAACACCCTAAATAAGTGTGACCCTAAAATTTTTATTAATTTGTAAATTCAAAAAGAAAGAGTAGTGGTTTTATTAAAATATGAAACTGGGTGTCATTGAATCTAGTGTCGATGCTGCTATTGTTAATATGTTAGCAGACCTTTAATAAAATAATTATTCCAATGAATTTTATGATGACTCCAAAGACTGCAATTATCATATTATTTCAAACGGATCAATTAGTTTTACCACTGTGGAAACATACGAGGTATTGGATAAATTATTAAAATTAAAACCCTTATTTAGACATGGACCTGATAGTGTTCACGGCTGTATATTAAAATATTGTGTGGCAGCTTTTGCAGGTCCCTTAGCATTTTTGTTTAAAACTTTAATAATAATAATATTTCCCTTATCTCTGGAGAGATTCTTACATGATCCCTTTATTTAAATAAGGAAATAAATCGAACATATCCAATTACAGCTAAGGCTAGTGTTATTCTGAAACTTTTTGAACAATTTATTACTGATATCCTATGTCATTATACTATATTGTCTCCAATGCAACAACTACAACTAATGTAATTCATTTTACAACTTTGATTAATCAAAGCTTTGTGGAAAGGAAAC
The DNA here is from genome assembly GCA_932274085.1 of Protocalliphora azurea. Taxonomy (NCBI): domain Eukaryota; kingdom Metazoa; phylum Arthropoda; class Insecta; order Diptera; family Calliphoridae; genus Protocalliphora; species Protocalliphora azurea. The sequence goes on along the minus strand of OW026521.1, from coordinate 53,564,777 downwards.
AAACTGATACTGTCTATACAGATTTTATTGAGGCCTTTGACAAAGTTAGTCATCGACTACTACTTTTAAAACTAAATTTACTTGGATTAACACCTTCTATTTTAAGCTGGATTAAGTATATCTCTCTAATAGAAAGTATAGTGTTCGATACAAAAACACGATCTCTAAACATTTTATATGTACATCTGGTGTTTCTCAGGGAAGCCATTTATGACCAATTCTTTTTCTTTAGTTATCAATGATCTTCCCAAAGTTATTAACTGTGGCAACATTCTAATGTATGCTGACGATGTAAAAATATTCTACAGTTTTAAATACCACGTAGATAACTCTTATCTACGTCAGCTTTAAATAATTTCTTTCTATGGTGCACCCAAAATCTAATGGATCTTAACATTAAGAAATGTAAATGCATGCGCTTCTCGAGGATAAACTGTATATCAGTAAATTATTCACTAGTGGGATACGAACTAGAACTGGTTGACTACTTTCTTGATCTCGTGATGCTGCTTGACCAAGGCTAAGCTTTCTACCTCACATAAAAATGACTGTCAATAAAGCTGGAGGAGCTCTTTCGTTTATTACACGAAAGAGGAAAGGAATTTGTCCATACAAACATCTGTTCACACCTTTAGTATGGCCAATATTGGAATATAGGTCTATAATTTTAGATCCTTATTATAAAATTAATGAACGATGTGTTGAATCAGCCCACAAACAATTTTTAATTTTTTGTTTGCTTACCTTGCGCTAGAATTATAAATCTTACTCTACCCTCATATACCAACAGTCTCGCGCTCATAAAATTGCCAATTTGAAAAGTCGAAGAACCATGTTAAAAGTTTAATTTATTCTAAATTTAATAAATGGTGAAATTTATTTTAAACAATATAACTTTTAACATTCCTCAACGTTCTCTGAGATTTTTTTATGCCTCTCCAGATAAAATTATGTCACTCAAACTATGCACTTGCTGAACTCCTCAGAATAATTTGTTGTGATTTTAATAATTATTTTCAGTATATTGATTTTTTATTAAAACCACATGTAATAAAATAGATCATAATTTTGCATTTAAACTCATAAAATATTTAAAATTCTTTTTGTAATTAATTCTTGCAATAGTCTATAAGGATGTATCCATTGACTAAATAAAAATAAGTAAAATTAAAAAAAAAAAATCCTTTTCATCTTTGTTGGCAATTATTTATACATAATAATAACAACAACAGCAGTAACAGTAATAACAATATTTTCAAAATGAATTTCAAATTCATTTCTTTTTTTCAAGATTACCGAAATAATTGGAAATACCGTTACCGCTAAAATACCTTTACCGATATAGTTAAAAATGCCTTTACCGCTAAAACACCACGTTGTAACAGTGTAACGGTTAGAAAAAATACTTATTTTGAATAAAATTAAAATAAAACTTGTAAAAATATTAAGGGTGTGAAGATAGCTACGAAAGTTAGCTACGTTTTTTAATTTTATGTTATCTAACAGTTCTCTCACTCAAAGACTGTTATGTTAGCAGAATTTGATCATTTTCAATTTTAATAACATTTTTAAAAATGTTAATGACTTTTATTTAATTTTAGCTAAATCTATTTTTAGCTTCACTTTTGTTTAATAAGTTACTCAAAACCTATGTTCAATCTTAATATTATCTTTTCTGCTCTGAAATCCTTAAGATAATAACTTTGGAGCCTACTAGGTCCAAATAGAGCACCTCTTTAATTTTGATCCATTTTTGATCATCAATAAGGCCCTTATATGAGAAAATTAATTTTTTCAAAATTTTCAAAATTCTATTACTCAAAACCTATGATCAATCTTAATATTATCTTTTCTGCTGTGAAATCCTTAAGACAATAGCTTTTGAGCCTACTAGGTCCAAATAGAGAACCTTTTTAATTTCAATAGGGCCCTTATATGAGAAAATGAATTTTTTCAAAATTTTCAAAATTCTATTACTCAAAACCTATGACCAATCTTAATATTATCTTTTCTGCTGTGAAATCCTTAAGACAATAGCTTTCGAGCCTACTAGGTCCAAATAGAGAACCTTTTTAATTTCAATAGGGCCCTTATATGAGAAATTGAATTTTTTCAAAATTTTCAAAATTCTATTTCTCAAAACCTATGATCATATTTTGATCATCAATTAGATCATCATATAAAGATTTTTTGAGAAATAAAAATTTTTAAAAGTATTTGTTTTAAACATATATTTCTGAAACATAAGGTAGTTTAAAAATCATAGTTTTTAATTGTATATTTTTTTTTATTCAGACATTTAAATTATAATAATTTTAATGAAAAAAATATTACAAAAATGCTATTAACATTTTCAAAAATGTAAACAAAAGTGCAGCTAAATCTATTTTGTTAAATAAAAGTCATTAATATTTTTAAAAATGTTATTAAAATTTAAAATAATCAAATTCTGCTAACATAACAGTCTTTGAGTGAGAGAACTGTTAGGTAACATAAAATTAAAAAACGTAGCTAACTTTCGTAGCTATCTTCACACTCTTAAAAATATTATGGTTATTCCAACTCAACTTTTTAATATTTGACTCTACTTTATATTCCAGGATTTTTAACCGATAGCTGTGAAATTTTTGAAATAACCGTTACCCTTAAAATACTTATGAATACTGTTGCCGCTAAAATACCGATACCGAAATAAGTGAAAATATTATTACCGATACCTATTTACATTTATGAATCGAGTGCCAACCTTGTTATTTATTTGTCATACGTACATATGTATGTACATGTTTTAAAAGCCTCAAGAAAAAAAGTTGCAAAATGAAGATTGGTCTGTTCTTATATGATTCCCAAATAGTATATCTGGACCATTTTCAAAACACCTCTAAAAATACGTATTTCTTTCAATATCACTATCAAAATTTTCATTAAAAAAAATTAACTTCAAAATGTAATAGAGGTATACTAAGGCCTGTAATATTAATTTAAATAATTGTTATTTATCTTTTCAGTCGCGGAATATTAGATTTTACTAACGTCTTTTGCCATATCTTCTTTGTTCAAACATATAATTTTATGCTTTTGGTGCTATTTTCTTAACTAGCCATTTATTTGGCATAAAAATTAACTTAGGCAATTATGGACGGGAAATCCCAAAATATTACCTGAGCAACTAAATGTTTAAATTAATGCATATATAAATAATATGGAATGAGATCTTTAAAATGAAGCACTAAGATATAAGTTACGATGGAAAATATCCAAAATATTCCAACTTTAATAAAATGGTATTTAAAACAAAACCATAGAAAATTTTACTAAAAGTTTAATTTTGCGAGAATGAAAACTAATTTTTTACTCATTATGTATTAAAAATCATTTGTCTGTCATATGTTGTATTTTTTTGACAAGAAGTTAAAAACTATGTACACTGTTGACCGAAAACTATATTTTTGGAGGTATTTTAGAAATGGTTTAGGTCACACGAACGAAATAATTGAACCGAAGCATTTTGGTGACTTGTAACATTTTTTATGTCCATACAAATCTATTCACTTTAATGTATGTATGTATGTATGTATGTGTTTATGTATGAAGAATCAATCAGTAGTTATCAATATTTTTTTGAATTTTTATGACGCATCCTTATAGACAGTTATAAAGTACTGTCGGGGGGAAAATACTCCCCTTTAGTGTAAGCATTAGCAAATAATGTTAATTTTAGAAGGATGGTCAATTTTGCAAAATATTTAAAACTTATAAAAACCTTTTAGCAATATTTTATGAAATCAGATTATTTATTGAAAAACCAATGACTAACTATTTGATTTATTGTGTCATCTGTCAAAACAGATGCGTAGAATACGAAAAGAAGCTAAAATCGTCCCAAATTTAAATGTTTTTTTTTTCAAAACGATGAAAATATGAACAGCTATTCTAAGGCAGCCAAAGCCGTTAGAGGGTTAATTCTCGGCTTAACCCTCTAACGGCTTTGGCTAGATGGAATAGTTAAGTTTATTAAGTACATTGTTACTGTAAATAAAATTAACTTTGTTTTTTTAATAACTTTATTTCCAATTCGAAAATATATAAAAACTTCATTAAAGTATTTTTAAATCTTTTGGGCTTTAAACGGTAGATAGATAGATATATATATATATATAAATATAATATTTTATATTTTTATATAAAGAATTGTGTATTTGCCACGTTTTGTATTCAAATAGACATTTAGTAATCAATATAAAGCATCTTAAATATTATATTGTGTTTAAAATCTTAAAACTAAATATACATTTTTTAAATATTTTATGTTCTTGAAATATTTTATAATATTATTTAAACGTCGAATATATATATACGTTTGTCAAAAATTTTACTAATTTCACACGGCATTTTGTTGAAAATTTCAAACAGTATTCAAGTAGGATTTAAATATATAATAACTTGGCTTAATGTAATTGATTGTAGAAGCCTGCAATTTGGCCGGCAAAAAAGCAGTCAACAAAAACAATTATAATAACAAGAATATTTTAAAAAGACAAGTCCCTGTGAAAAAACAATGACAAATCAGACCAATAAAATTAATACAACTCCTTAAAAAAATTAAGCGAGCCCACAGACAATCTTTATTAATAAATATTTTTTTTATAACTATTTTTACAGTCAAGCAGAGCATTTTTATTGTCAGCTACTGTTTCTGTTGTTATGAAGTTGTTAATATAGTTTTTATTATTATATCTTGTTTTTTGTATTCGGAGACAAATTGCGTAAAATTATTAATGTGATTTTGTTGTGTTTTTCTTGGTTTTGGCTGTCCTTTGGACGAAATTACAACCCACATTAATAAAACATTTGTTAACACATAAACAGACACAACCTTGTGCATACATACATACATACAAATCAAAGTCACCAACTTAAAAAAATGTCTGTATGTATATTAGGACATGCATTTTACTCGATTTTTTAATTATTCGATTAACCAAATAACTCGAAAATGCTGTTTCTAAATTTGTCGAGTTTTTCGAGTAAATTATACACAGGAATTTTTTTCAATTAATCTGTTATTTCATTATATAGTAAAATTTAATTATAATAATATTTGAGTAAATAAACGTTTAATTATTACAAAAAGTGACATTTCTTCAAAAAAAAAAAAAAAAAAAAAAATTAAAAAAAATTTGCTAAATTTCACAAACTTTTGAACTTTTTGGGATTTTTGCTGTAAGCGTAAAGGACGATTTGAAATATTTGAAGTTTGCGATTTTTTTTTTTTATTTAAGTTATGTGGTAAATACATGCCTTTAATATTTGACAAATTTATTAAGGATTTTTTCATCATTATAGTAAAAAGCTACGATCAAAGCACCAAGTAGGATAGTATATCCGGCAACTTTTTTGAACAAATGGTAAATGCTCTGTGACAATTTGTTTAAACATTTTGTAATATGTTGCTGTATTCCTCTTTTTGTTGCTTAAAGGTTACACCGATCTTTCCCACTTTGTTGGATTTTTACGCGGTAGTATCAAGTATTTACCTTTTTAATAATTTTCTAGTTTACATAGACTAGTTAATTACATTATATAAAATACATAATTTTTTTAAAATCTGCAATAAATATTTCTTAAAGCTCTGAAATTTTATTGTATTTTAACTTTTACGCAATGTATAAATTCAGTTAAATTTTGAATCGCATCAGTTATTATAATGGATAAGTCTAAGAAAACTTTCAAATTAATTTAAACTGATATAAAAATTAACAATTTCCACATAATTAATATTATCATTTCATTTCGTTTATTGGTGCAAAATCAAACAAAATTTTAATTAGTATAAGCAATTTCGTAATTCAAATCCATATTTATTTTTTCTGTGTTAATATTTTTTTAATGTTTTTTATGTTTATCAAAAAAATAATAATAAAAATTGTTTTAGAAAAAATAAAATAAAAATGATATTAAAAATTAATTTTAACCAGACATAAAATTGTTTAAAATATAAAAATATGTCTACATTAATTGAGATCACTTAATTTCGAAAATAATACGTAATTAAAATTGAGTCTATTTTTCTCTTTCATAAACGATCGGGAATCGTCCAATGTTTAAACTGTCAGGAGTATGGACATACTCATGCCTACTGTAGATTACCACCAGTTTGTGTTGTTTGTGGTGAGCTGCACAACTCGTCCAAATGCGACAAATCCAAAGCTGATTCTATGATTAAGAAATGTAGTAATTGTGGTGGAAACCATACCGCCAATTACAGAGGTTGCCCAGTATATTTATTTGTCAAACGATCTTTAGGCCAGAAATCTAAAATTCCCCCATTCAACGACCAAATACTTTGAATGCAAATTACCTCCAGTTAATAGAGCCTTCTGCCAACAAAGAGTCATACGCAAACGTTCTCAGAACAAATCGAACTCAAAATTCTCTACCTAAATCTAACTTGAACTCAAAACCCACAGGCAATGGAACAAACCCCCGCTTTCAATTTTACCAGGCTAGATACTACAATAGAGACGCTTGTACAATCAGTACATAATTTTACAAACTCTATGAGCAATATGATGCAGGAAATGCTTAAGATGCAATCAATATTGTTGCAGGCAATTCTAAATACACCATGCACTGTTTTATGATACAAAAGACCCCAGAGGAAGAGCACGCGGAGGTTCAGCTATTCTCATAAAAACCCGCATTAAACACTACTTAATGTGTGATCTTTGTGAAGATTATCTTCAAGCTACAACAATCTGTATTGATGATTGTTATAGAAACTTAATGATTTCATCGATATACTCACCCCCAAGATTTTCAATTACAGAAAATCAATACAACAATTTTTATAAATCACTAGGCCCCCGCTTCCTGGCAGCTGGCGAATATAACGCTAAGCATACATTCTGGGGATCACGACTGATTACCCCGAAAGGTCGTGTTTTATTTGATATAATTTCCAAAATGGGCTTGAATGTGATTTCTAGCGGAAACCCCACATACTGGCCCACTGATCCACACAAAATACCGGACGTCATCGATTTTGGTGTTATAAAAAATATTCCAATGGAGCTAATTAAAGCTGAATCATCTCTAGAATTATCGTCAGATCACACACCCACTATTATTATACTATTGAGCCCCCAAGAAATTGTATCCCCAACTGGCTAAAATATAAGAAATACCTTAGTACTCACTGCACAGAGAATATATCGCTGGGTTCACCAGAAGAAATCGATCTCTCTCTCAGTAATTTTGAAAGAAATCTTAAACTTGCTGCTAAACACGCTACCCAACCCCCCTGACAAAACAGATATAATAGAATTTATTCTGCAGATGTCGAACGGCTCTTGACTGAAAAAAGAAGAGTTCGAAGAGAGTGGCAATGCCACAGTTCCCTTCAACTGAAATCGAAGATAAAAGAATGCCAAAAAAGGCTTACTAAACTTTTGGAGTATCGAAAAAATGCATCTTTGTGTAAATATCTGGAAAAGTTGGATGCAAAGCCTCAGTCAGATTACTCACTATGGCGAGCTACAAAAACACTCAAGAAACCTATTATAAGTAGACCACCTTTACGTAACACAAATGGTGGATGGGCAAGAAACGATACAGAAAAAGGGAATCTGTTTGTTAGTCATTTAAAGAATGTATTCACCCCGAACGAATCAAATGACATAATTGAGTTGCCACCTGTTGTGCCCCATTTCAGAGCAGTCGAACCCCTTGAGAAGCTCCTAATGAACAAGCTATACCCGTTAATAAGCCAATGTATACCCAATCATCAATTCGGATTTAGAAGAAAACACAATACTATCCAACAAACGTTTGAAGAAAAGAAATATTGTTCCGCTCTCTTCATTGACTTATCGCAAGCCTTTGACAAAGTGTGGCATGACGGCTTGTTATATAAAATAGAACAAAATTTACCCATAAATATACATAAATTATTAAAAAGCTATATAACTGGTCGGAAATTTATTCTTAAAGAAGGTGATTTTTTTAGTACCCCTCAGCCTATTAAAGCAGGTGTGCCCCAAGGTAGTGTACTGGGCCCTGTGTTATACCTGATATACACCTCCGATATGCCAACTAATAGTCAAACCCATACTTTAACATTTGTAGATGATACAGCTATGTTAAGCACCCATGAATGCCCACAAGAGGCATCTCGAATTTTGCAGAACCATATATTTGATATTGAGAGATGGCTAAAAAAATGGAAAATAAAAATAAATGAACAAAAATGCACACATATAACATTTACCTTGCGTAGGGAATCATGCCCATCTATCCTTATAAATAACCAAGTAATACCCCAGCAATCAGAGGTTAAATACCTCGGAATACATCTCGACTGACGCCTTGCTTGGAAATTCCATATTGATGCAAAGTTGACCCAAATGAAATTGAAAGCACTCCAAATAAATTGGCTAATTGGCAGAAATTCTGTGCTCAGTCTAGATTGCAAACTACTCCTCTATAATTCAGTTTTAAAGCCAATATAGAGTTTTGGAATCCAGTTATGGGGTACGGCCTCAGCATCAAATATTGAAAAAATACAGAGACGCCAAAACAAAATATTGCGAACTATCACCGCATCCCTTTGGTATGTAAGAAATATACATAAGAAAAATACATAAGGATCTAAACGTTCCTTTGGTAAAAGATGTTATAAAAGAACATGCAGGAGCATACCTGAAAAGTTTGGAGATACATGCTAAACCACTAGCACGAAACATACTAAGAAGTAATCGATACATCCGACTGAGAAGAAGAAACACCGCTTTTAGTCTGACGTTGGTTAGACTAAATAGATATTAAGATTTAGATTTAAGATTTGATTAATTATTGTCAGTTCACTTAGCTTTTGTGAAGATTCAATTAATAAAATTACTGAAAAACAAAATTTCTTTTTTATTTTTACTAAGTCGTTGTTTCCCTATATTTACTTAATTTTTTGATAGTTAAATCAATAGGCCTAATATTATCACATAAACCTAATATTCGGATATCATTGTCCGTAAAATGGATAAATTAAAATCTAATAGGGAATATTTACGAATTTTTAATTCTGAATTATTATTCTTAATATAGTGTAGGTTTACTACCTAATACAATTTTAAGTCCAAATCCCGTCTATATCACAAGTTTGTCACTCCTCTAAACCAGGCTGAGACTTTATTGATACATCAACTTTAAACTTATACATATAGGATACAATTTCATTCATAGACCTAACAATATATTTTTCCAAATCAAATTCAAAATCTTCCGATTTGTTTCTGAATTTTTTTATTTACGTATCTTATTCAAACAAAAATTATAAATAACAAATGATTTCAATTTTACAATGTAATTTTTTAAATTGGCGTTTATTTGTATATTTAATTTTTATTATAGAAAAAAACCTCTAACTTTAATTTCGAGTTGCATTTCAGACACATATACGGTTTACTTAACTGATAAAATTTGTTAATACATCTAACTCAAAATTGTGTTACAGGTGGGCATATTAAAATATTATGATTTTAAATCATCTATACAGATTTTGCTACAGTTAAAAATTAAGAGAGGAAATTGTTAAAATATTTTTTACTCGCTTTATTCGATTAATCGGCACAATTTACTCCAATAAATTTTTACTCGAATTTATTGATTTTTACTTAATGGATTTTAATTTTCGATTAATCGAGCAAACATTATTCGAGTGAATACCCTCGACAACGGCAAAAAAAAGAGACATGATTAAATTTACTATCTAAGAACAAAAACTTAATAAATATAAAATGTTGTTTAAATTTTTAGCAACATCACTCGCAATAACCAAAACGACAATAACCGCCACATCTTTTACATATAAGGAGTGTTAAAAGGAAACATGGCATGTAGGAGGTATTCAAATTAGTGCTGCACAGTGGTGCCAAAAAGCTTTTTTTGGACATAAAACTGTAACTTGTGAACTCTTAGATATATCTAAACAAAATTTCGCATTTTCAGAGCTGAAGTGTTTTCTAGTTGATTTGGATGAGCACAGATCCCAAGCGGTTCACAGGGGTAGAGGGTACACCTCTAAATTTGGTCACGTTCCGTATGAAATTCTCTACAAAAATCGCCAAAAATTCATTTATGACTTGAATGTAGAAAATTTGTACATATAAGTTGTCCTTATAAACCTATATAAAAAACATGCTTAAATGTGTAGGTTATCCCCTAGATTTCCTACAAAATTGTAAAATACATCTATCCGGTAAAATGTTATAATGTTATATTAACAATAAGTTAAAACTTTTACAAAATTTCATAATTTTGGGATTATTTTCCAAAAAGGTGTTAAAGGTATTCATCAACTTCTGAAATATATATATATATATATATATATATATATATATAATATAATATAATATAATATAATATAATATAATATAATATAATATAATATAATATAATATAATATAATATAATATAATATAATATAATATAATATAATATATAGATATATATATATATATTTTTTTTTTTTTTTTTGTTCCGGACAATAGAATGCTTTCAAAATAAATGTTAACGTAAATGCGTTTTCTAAAATAACTCTAAAAATATGATTTTTTCAAAAAGTTTCGAATTCAGATTAATATAACTTTTTATTGGATTGGTATATTTATAGGATTCTTGCAGCATTATTATTTAGAATTTTGTAAGAGATCTAGTCAATATTTTCAAGGAATTTTAAGGTCCAAAGTAAGGTCAACTAGTTAAAAGAAAACTAGACCAAAAATAAAAGTAAAATTTGCTTCGATCTAAATATCTCTTAAACTAAAAGAGATAACCTACATATGTAAGCATGTTTTTTGTAGAGATTTATAAGTCATAAATGAACTTTTGGCAAATTTTAAAAAAATTTCATACCCGAGAAGACGAACTTTGAAGGTCTACCCTCTAGCCACATGACCTGCTAAGGACGTGTGCTAATGCAAATCAACTCGAAAACAATTCAGCTTTGACTGTTGAGATTTTATATAGATATCACAAAGTACAGAATTATTTCCAAAAAAAAAATTGTTTTGGGACCACTGTGTGCTGGTTTTTACTTGTTCCTCCAGCAAAAATTTCAAAGTGTAAAAATAACAACCAGAGATAATTTAACAAAACTGTAACTAACACTAATACATAGACATAATAAACAGATAACAACTTGCTGCTGCAGTAATATATAGTGTTTTGTAGCACTAGTTTTAGTTGTTGTAAACAAAAACTACATATAAATTTGCAGCCTACACGCCCCACAAAAAAGATAAAGAATTATAGACAAAGAAAAAAAAACAACTAAAACAAACCACAAAACAAAAATCGAATACAAAAATTGCTATACTCATTCAAAACAGATACAATGAAATTTAAGACAAAAAAACTAAAATTGAAATTGACAAAAAGAACTGGTCAGTCAATGTTGATAGAAAAGATTTTCATTAACCCCTTTTGGTCAGTAGCAAATCGTAAATCCAATAAAATTGACTTTAGCAAACAAAGGGCTAAAAACGAAACTTTTAAAATTAAATAAGGCTTTTGAAAATTTTGTGCGCTTAAAATTCTAAGAACATTAAGGGTTAAACGAATCCATAAAATACAAATGTATATAACTATTGTTAGTTTGAAATAAACTCAAAGTTGCTCGAAATTACGAATTTAAGTGGGTGGTTAAAAAAAAGTAGTATTTTATTTTTCAGTGCTTATATATACTCTAACTAAATGAAGATCTCACAACATAGCACACGTTTAACACAGTAATCTGGTTTCTGCTAGTCTTTGCAACATGAAAAGCAATAGTAATTAAAATTGGTTAGAGGAATAAATAAATAAAATTATTTTTAATTATATATAAATATATATATGTATTTCAATTTGCAAATTTCAAATTTATATTTTAAAGAAAATTATAATTTTACGATATCGGTGTATTTAAAATAGAATTCCAAACATATTCGACGAACATTTGCCTGGTAATGTGTCCTGGTAAGTAATTTTAAAAATTGCAATCAGTCGAAAGCATTTAGTAAGTGGCTGATTTTGACATATTCGTTCGTGCTATTGGAAATACAGAAACCCCATTTTGTATGAAAACTCTTATGTTTTCGTTCGACTTGTGGTTGGAGTCATTGTTCACATAGAAATGTGTTAAAGAAACCCAATTGAGTTTTCGTTCGCATAGAAGGCGAAAGCAAACGTTCGTTCAACATAGGGAAACACACTACTATTCATTAAACACTTTCATTGTACCGTTTTTGTAATTCAAATTGTTATTTGAACAAAAGCATTCATGTAATAATTATATTCTGCCAATTTTTGCTCCTAATCTATTAAAATAATCATTAAGTTATTATTTATTTTATATATATATATATATATATATATATATAAATATAAAAATATATATATATATATTTTTAATTATATTATAACATTGAATGATATTAGTCCCATAACAATAAAATGTTACAAATAAATATGGTTTTTACAAATATGGTTGAAAAGTTCATAACTTGTTTGTTTTTGAATATATTTTGTTTTTAACGTTTGTTTTCCACCATCATTGTAATCCTCATTTAGGTTTTGTTATGTTTGGTGTGATTCAAGCAATATAAGATAATAATTAATATTAAAGCGTTTAGTTTATAAAAATATCTTGTATTATATTGCACAATATATGATGGTACAATATATGACTCAATAAACAATTTATAAAAATAATAATTTTTAATTAATGTGTTTTATTTTAATATATGATAAGATAGAATAATATGATGGAATGGAACCATAATGTGATAAGATTGGATAATAATGTGATAAGATGGGATAATAATATGATAAAAAGGAATGCTAATATGACAGATAACAATATGATCATATTAGGATAACAATATGATCATATTAAATAATAATATAATAAAATGGAACACTAATATGAAAAATGGTATAATATGATAAAATGAGATCATAATAAAACATAATGAGATAATAATGTAGTAAAATGGTATAATAGTATGAAAACCCCGAATCATAACATGAAAAAATGTAGCATTAAATCGGATACAATATGAAAAATGGAATAATAACAATTATTATTTATAATCATATCTAGATTTAGCTGCGACCATCTATTCCAATCATAATATGTTGCTCTTAGATTATGGTCACTACAACTATATTTTTCTCTGCTTGCATTATCGACTTAATAACAAGTGAAAAATTGCTCAAAAAATTACATAATTTATATAATAGGCCCTATTGAGGAATTCATAGTTTAGTGTTTAACATGTTCAATACAACCTCAAACATTTGTGTTATGTAACAAAAAATAAAAAAGTTGGGGTAGGTTCCTGTATTAACGTATGTTATATTGTTTAGTTGGTATTTTATTTTAAACTATTTTAGATAGTAAACGAATTTGGCTTTTTAACCATAAGATAAAATTTTAAAATAAAATTTTGAAACATTAAAAAATAAATAAATTTTCACAATTTTTGGAGTTTAACTGCAATTTATCATACATTTTTGTACGAAAACTTTTGCTATGATGCAATAATTCTTAAGGATATTTTTGGTATAAATGTGACTAAATATGATTTGTATTTGCAAATCGAAAAAAAAACTATAGAAATTGCTCGATTTTGTTTCTAATAACTTATTTAAATTTTTAAAACATTTTTCATTTTTGTTTCATTTTGTTTTATGTGACTTTTTAACCGATTCTAAAGATTTATATCTCGTTTTGTTTTAAATATGTATTATGAATTTTCTAATAGTGTATGTTAACAATAAACAATTAAATAAAATTCACAGTTTTGAAGAGCTACGTTCTTTTGCTTTATAAATCAATTTGAAAATCTAAAACTGACTAAACATTTAAGAAGCACGGTAGGTTTAATTTTGTAGAAGAGTGTAATTACTTAAATTATTTTTACGTAAAACCTACGTTTCAATAAAAATTCTTCATATTTCCTTCATTAAGCACCACATAGACAAATACTGCATAAGTAAAATTGAGAGAGCTTTTGAATGTGTGCGTTACACCGACAAATCAGTATGAAAAATCAAAATCCTTTTGATTCTAAAATAAACTCATACTACAGACAGTTTTTTCGAAAGAATTTGATTACCTTTTTCTATCACTTATTAAATTTTTTGTTTGTCATTTCAAATTAAATTAAAAATATAAAAAAATTTAAAACTTTTTGGTTTTTAACCAATTTTTTTTTTCAAACATAAAATTTTGAGTGATTAATGTGTAGAAAATTTGTCAATCATAAACGTACATGAGGGTTCATCGGCAGTATCTCTCTTCAGTATGTGTCTTTATGTTTTACAACACCTTTATGTTTCTACAATTTTGGCAGACTGAAGCATCATTACGTGAAGTAGTAGCCCTAAATATTATATTTGTGACCTATGACATGCAGTATATTGATAAGCGAAAATATAATTTAATATGAATTTTCAACTTATTTAATTTTAGTAATGAATTGAATCCATAAAAATTGTTTCGAGTTTTTTTTTGTTTCTCAGACTTTTCAAATTTTATTGTGTTTATAATACGCTGAATTTTTAGATGCTGGGTATAAAAATAAGAACATATACAAAAACGTGTTTATCCTTATGCAAAGAACTGTAAAGCTTACAAATTTGTTGCGTATTATTTTCTAATTTCTCAAAAAATTAGAAGCAAACCTCATATGAATTACATCACAGCAGGAGTTCGAGCAATGAATGATCTTAAATTATTTTAACTTTATAAAAAAATATGGCAAATACATAATTTTTCAAGGAAATATTTTTAAAGAAATATTTTAAATAAATTATATGATTCTTGAAGTAAGAAAAAATTAATATTATTAAAGTTAGAACTCATATTTTAAAGTTCTGTACGTCCTGAATTTGGCTTCTGCCTATAACATTTCATTCACCCATAATAACGAGAGAGAGAATCACACACAATTATTATTTTTACGAATTTATAGAAAAATTAAATACAAAAATTTATTGTTGACATTAATCCGGACGTTATGCCTTACTTATATTCATTTTGGATGTGAATTTAGCTATTTTTAGTGTTATAAAATAAATATAATAACAGTATTCAGTATCTTTTTCATTTTGAATAACTTTTAAAACATTTTGGCGACTATGGCAATAGAAAAGGTTTCCAGAGACAGCTTAAATGACACCCTGTGATCTTCAACACGTATGCAAGTATACACACACATTCAACTCAAAAAGTTCATAACTATATAATATAAACGACGAATACATTTGTTTGTTGAACACCCTAAACTTTTGGCGTACAAATTTCTGGAAAAATGTCTTTGAGTAATTTGACACATACTTACACTAATATACGCATCATTTTCATTTTTCGAACTGTCTGCTTAACTGACTGACTGACTTCCTAACTGAATGACTGACTGACACATTGCGTACAGATTAAAATTTTATGACATCGTTTCATGTCTAGCAATGAAAGAAAAGGGAAAATATAACAAAATTTCAAAGAACAACCGAGAAAAATGAATTATGAAAGGAAGAAAAAAAGTTTAAATAGTCTTGTAACAAGTTTCTAGGGACAAATATTTTTCATTTATTAAATTGTTGCAAGATGTAGTTAGAGATGAAAAAATAAGCGAAAAAAAGGAGAAAGAAAAAATTCATACGTAAAGTACGTACTCATTAAATATTTAATATGTTTCTTTCCTTTTTTATGTTGGTTTTTGCTTTCTTTCTTTCTTTTTTTTTTTTTTCTTATAACACAATGCAATATTGTCTGACAGCAACAACAATAACAATATTGAAAAACCCTTGAAATAGAAGGAAGAAAGATAAAAAAGAACAAGAAAATTTATGACACTTTATTTTCTTTCCTTACAACTTATCCATTTAGAATTTCTTTATAATTTTAAATGTTGCAAAAGAAAATACTTCGTATTGTTGCAAATTCTTTTTGCTCTGATGCATAGGATAAGCATGTATGTATGTTCCACTCATACAGTATACAATTTGTGGTATAGAGAATAAGTTTTCTTATTCAATTTTTCCCTTAGCTTTTTTTTTTCTTTATTTCAAAACATGAGTTTTCTATAAGTGCAA
>OW026521.1:53378348-53543440 GCA_932274085.1 Protocalliphora azurea | reverse complement strand
TAATATAATATAATATAATATAATATAATATAATATAATATAATATAATAAAATATAATATAATATAATATAATATAATATAATATAATATAATATAATATAATATAATATAATATAATATAATATAATATAATATAATATAATATAATATAATGTAATATAATATAATATAATATAATATAATATAATATAATATAATATAATATAATATAATATAATATAATATAATATAATATAATATAATAAAATATAATATAATATAATATAATATAATATAATATAATATAATATAATATAATATAATATAATATAATAAAATATAATATAATATAATATAATATAATATAATATAATATAATATAATATAATATAATATAATATAATATAATATAATATAATATAATATAATATAATATAACCGGTCGACAATGAAAGATCCGCACCACAAATATTAAAAACGTATGGTGTTGGGTATCAAACCTGATGACAACATGTCTTTTACTTGTTTTTTCAAATAAATTTGTTGAAATTATTAACAAAATCACATCAAAATATCATCTTATGATATTATTTAAATTACAGATATACACACTTTTACTTGTTCTGACTTTGATTAAAACTCACAAGATAATGAAAAAATGCATTTTGAAAATTTTATTTATACGCGTACATGCTTTAAATGAATAATTTTAAGTTTATTTGACTTTTATTTTTTTATTTTCTTTATAATTTTAACAATTTCAAAATATTGTTAACCATCGCGCAGTGTCACATTTGGCAGTTTTAATGCGACAAAAATTGAGTTTTGAAGATATTGGACTGAAATATTATATAATGTTAGTAGATAAGGCCATAAATATTTATACTAAAAGAGGGTAGAATTCTTGACACTCCCAGACTAAAACAAACAATTTTTTTCATTTCATTTTCGGACATATTTTAATAAATTTTACTAAAAGAAGGATTAAATAAAGGTAGGCGTAGGTAGTAGGTAGGATCTAACCAAACCTATCTTAATGTACTATTTGCCTATCCAATTTTTAGTTATTATCCTAAAGTTTTTAACTAATTCTTAACAAATTTCTAATATGATCACCAAAAGTCGCGACCAATATTCTCAAATATATTTTTTTGAATACTAATTTTTATATACTAATCATATCTTTCAATTGGAATTGAAAACCTCTTAGTTCCAGCCCAATATAAATACACTTCCTAAAAAATATGTATTTAAATATATATCTTAGCTTCGATATTGAATTTTTATCTAACAATATATAATAAATAAAGTTAACATACTTCTTCACAAAAATTGTATATAAAAATATATATTTTTTTTAATTTAGCAAGTTTCAAAATACATAATTCGTGCTATAGACAATTTCAAATATTCCAAGTATTTTGATCGTAACATATGATATGTTTTCCTGTAAATACGAAAAAATTACTTCCCTCAAATTAAATAATGAATTATTCACCATTTTTAAATTTATTTCCTTTTCTTTTTCAAAACTTTGACTTTGAGAAACACTATAGATATTTTTTTACAAAGTTTGTTTAGAATTAAATGAGATATCCCTATATAAAATCGCTTAAGAACTCGAATAGTTATTAAGCACTTTCTAAAATTTATTAAAAAAATTCTTCGTATATTTTAATAAAATTTTTTTTATTTTTTACTTAATTTTTACTTTGTGGAAAGTATGGAAAATTTTAGTAAGTTGTAACAGATAAAATCGAATAAGTTCTATAATTTTTATCCAATTTAAAAATATTAAATTTGGGTATGCTCACAATAAAATTATCCTTAAAAATTATTGCATCGTTACATAGACCTTTATAGAAAAAATTGTAATAGATCGCAGTTACACTGGAAAAATTGTGGAAAATTTTTAATTTTTTTAGAAGTTGTCTGAAAATTTGCTTAATATTTGAACAAAACAAACTCGAAATTTTAGGAGTGTACTGCAAATTTTTAAAACTGATTTATGATGTCCTCAAGAAGGCGTATAACCTACATTATATCTATTGTCGAGTGATTTTTCACTGTAACAGCGTGTAATTAATTAATCACAATTTATATTTGTTGTTAACTAATTGGTTAACTGATTAAACTGCATTCAGATTAATTAAAAGCACTATATATTAAGATAATACTTGGTACAAATAACGCACATATAAACAAAAATCATAAATTTCATGAAGATCTGTCAACAATTGTCCATTGCAAAATTCAGAAAGTTAAATCTCTATTAATTTTTACCTCTGGAGATTTATTTTAACAAAGATCCCCAAAATATTTCGGTTCAGTTATTATGGAAGTGAAACATTCCGATGTAGTATTTTGGTAATCATATAAGAACAATTTTTTTATGAGGCACTTTAATGCACATGGATGCACAAGTATTGTTTTTTCATGTGCGGCACGTATAAAACAAGATTTATTACGATTCAATTGTTTTGTAATGAGGTTCTATGTTATTCCTTTTTATCTTCTAATTTTAAAAATAAAAATAAATAATTTTGTTTAGAAATTTAAAATGTTTATAGAAGAATGGCTAATTTGCAAAAAAGACAGTAAGATGCGATGAGAATCAGCAGGAAATTCGGGTAAGAATTTAAATTATAAAATACAAAAAATTTTTTATATTTTTTATTTTCAATTAAAATGTCTTTTTATGATAGTCACAACTGTTATGATCATCTACATACCAGGTTTTAATTTTGAAAACAAAAAAAAAAAAAAAAAAAATATTAAATTTTTGTTTGTGCATAGGAATTTTAAAACTATAGTCTGAATTATGACTATTTTCAAGTCACAATATTATCTGTGAATAGGTATGTAAGATTGTAACAAACACATATAAGTAAACATTTACTATGTTGTGTAAACATTCGGTTTTATGCAAAATATTTAATTTTTTTATACGATAATTTTTAATTTCAATTTAATTTTTATTAATAAATATTTCATTGATAACAACAATATTTTAATTCTAAACCCGCTAAACCTTTGGATTGATGGCAGCATCATTAATATATTAAGGAACAGAATTTGTATTAAAATTACTGGGTGACTGTGGAAAAAGTAATTTAGCAACCGATTTTAAACATCTTTTGAAATTTGAAATGTTCAACTATCTAAATATGTACACTAGGTTAGTACAAAATTCTTTCTTACAAACTATATTTAAACGTACCTAAAATAATGAAGAAGGACATCATTTAGAACATCTTTCGAACATTGGAACAGGATGCTATACGGTCATTTAAGTCGATATCTCAGAACAAGTAATAAAAAATTTGTCCAACTAATTTTAATGATATAAACATCAAACGTTTTTATATGAATATTTTTTTAAAGATAAAGGAAAGTATAAAAACGTAATTTTGTAATGGTTGCCTTTTTTATATTGTTTATTATTTTGCTTTTCGAAATAAATTTCAGTAGAATATTACTTAAAAAGGACATTGTGCAAATTAAATGATGAGAGAGAAAGCTTTTTTAGTACGTTCTTATCGTAGGTACTAAAGGAGTTTGTAAGTATTGCTTATTAGGCAATATATGCAATACATCAATTTATTTTTCATTTTGTTCCTTTGCCTGGGTTCTTTTTAAATCTTAATACGCAAGCACTAAGTATTACGATCGACCTCTTTGATCTTCAAAATTTTCCATAAATATATATCTTATACTAATATAAATTCCTAAGGGAAAAATAATTAAAGTGATCTACAAGAAAAAAGGCAACATGCCCCTTTTAGTTAAGGATAATTTAAGGATAATCCTTCTTCAATAAAATACATTCAGAGGAATTTTCAAAAGAGCCCGTATTTTTGGGAACTAATTCTCACTTAGCACCGAAATACTTGGATCTAGCGACCCAGAATCCCGCATACAAGAGAGTATTTTATTGAAAACTATTTGCCTTAAAAATATAATATATATAATTATAATTGGACATCATCATAAATATACTAATTTATGCAAAAATCGTAAAAGTTAAAAGAGCCCGGGTTTACAAAATAAAAGTAATTTATCTTGAAGGACCTATTTGAAATTTATAATTTTTAATAATTTCTTGTGGTATCGAAATAAAAGTAATTGTTCTACATCATCATCAACTAAAGTTAAATCTTCACCTCCCGATGAAAAGAGTAAG
This sequence comes from Protocalliphora azurea, assembly GCA_932274085.1. Classification (NCBI taxonomy): domain Eukaryota; kingdom Metazoa; phylum Arthropoda; class Insecta; order Diptera; family Calliphoridae; genus Protocalliphora; species Protocalliphora azurea. Next base: position 53,539,277 of record OW026521.1, on the reverse strand, counting down.
TACCAAAATATCATCATATATTTAAAATAACCATTATGTATTTTTTTACCATAACTAATTTTTTTACTAAAATTTTAAAATAAGAAATATGTGATTTAAAATATTCAAAATATGTATTTAATACCCCACTGTATTTACTTGTACATTTGAAAATTTTACATTTCCACATATTTTAAACAAGTAAGAAAGATATATTCGGTGAAACCCGACCATATGATACACCACACCATTGTTTATGTCCATAAAAATTCGTGGAGGGGTCTTATATTAGACATGTAGACAATTGTGAATCGATACTTTTACTAAATGTAAAATAAAATATACGAATACAGAATTAACTATTAACGTAATACTAACATTTATATGAATTTATAAATTTTAGGGTGATTACCGAAAGTGGGCTTATATGGGAGCTTTGGTAAATTATGGAGCGATCCTCATAAAATTTGTCACTGTGATTTATACTTATATTATATAAAAATTATTTGTGTCGAATATAAACTTGATACTAACATGTGTATGTGATTTATGCACGTTGAAGTGATTTTCGGAAGAGGTTTTATATGGGAGCTATGGTCAATTATGAACCGATCTCCATGAAATTTGGCACAAGTATTGATTACTTCATTACACTGAATTTCATTAAAATATTGCTATATTTAAGGCATTTATGATCGTTAAACTTCTATTTTGGGAGGACATTTATATGGAGGCTAGGTGAAATAATGGACCGATCATAACCAATTTCAATAGGCTTCTTCTCTGTATCATAAAAGTCTTACTTATATTTCACATGTGGTCAATTTTACTAAATATAAAATAAAATATACAAATACCGAATAATGTGTTGATACTAACATTTAAATAATTTTATGCACTTTAGGGCATTTGCTGGAACTGGGTTTATATAGGAGCTATGGTTAATTATGGACCTACTCTCATAAAATTTGGCAATGTTGTATATAGGCACATAACACTTATTTGTGTAGAATATTAAATTGATATTAACATTCGTATGATATTTATGCACGTTAAAGTGATTTTCGGAAGAGAAGTTTATATGGGAGCTATGGTCAATTGTGGACTGATCTTCATAAAATTTGATACAAAGATTGCTACATGTACAGAACTTCTTTTCACCGAATTTTATTAGAATATTCTTATTTTAGGGTGCAAAGCACAAACGCATAATACCCCAACCACCTATTGTGGTGTATGGTATAAATATGTAGGAATAAAAAACAAAACCTTATTAGCAAATTTTTAATAAAATGTCCTTTTTTCGTTCACATTTATTTTTTACGAAAATTAAGAAATATGGGTATAATAATTTTTTAAAATTATACTATCTTTTCCCGGTGCTCTTCGCTACACGTTTTAATGCGAATATGCTTTATATGGAGCTACTACTCCTCCTCGACCTATCCGCCCTATTAAAGATTTGACACATATTTTTACAACATTTCAAGACTTTCACTGAATTACTCCTTTAGGTATGCGGAAATTAAAATTTGCTTTGTATGGTGGCTACCCCTCTCCCTGTTCTATCTGTCCAATTTTTATTTCATCAATGCAATCAATCATCATAGGAACTAGAAATTTGGCCAAGATCTTCTAAATGATGTCTTCTTCAAAATTTTATCTACATTTAAATGTGCGATACATTTTGACTTTCTTCACACAATGTTGGACCATCCTGTACACATATTTTAGGATCAAGCAAACGTTTCACAGTGGGCCCAACGCAAATTTTTGGTAATAAATCGGTATCTCCTAAACTACTGATTGGATCGAATTAAAATGTATGGAAGAGTTGTAGAGGAGGACCCAAGATTTTTCAAAAATTACCCTGTAGTCACTTTGTGATGGTAGATTATCGTTATCTACCGGGTGTACTTCCATGCTACTTATTTGCAAAAATTGTTAATTATCCTTTTGGGAAAAAATGCATAAAATTAACCCTCTTGCTGTTAAAGAGTTAATTACGTGTAACCTTTAATAGTATCTGAATAGACCATTTAAACGGTACATTAAAACCCAACATGTGTTGAAAAATGTCCGATATATATAGAATTATATGTTTGAATAAAGAAAATATTAGAAAAAACGTCAGCAAAATCTTAATATTTCGCGACTGAAAAGAGACATAATTATTTAAATTAATATTCCAGGCCTTAATATGCCTCTTATAATTTGAAGTTAATTTTCTTTTAACGAAAATTTTGATAATGACATTGAAAGAAATACGTATTCATAGAAGTGTTTTGAAAATAGCCCAGCTAACGTAAATTTAAACATTCAGATGTTATATTTTGGGAATCATATAAGAACAGACCAATTTTCATTTCAATTTCATTTGCAACTTTTTTTCGTGAGGCTCTTTAATGTATGTATAGGTCGTTTTGAAAACATAATATAATGGCTAGGACATTCATTTGAATAATGTTCGTTCACATTATTCGAACAATTATTATGAATAATTATTCGAAGAATTTAAAAATGGTCTTTTTTTGAATAACGAATATTCGAATATGTGCTAAATTTAAATAAATACTCTAAAAAAAGAGACTATTTTCTAAAATTCATTATTTTCTGCCGATGCACAGTGGGGCAGAATCGAAATTTTTTGGAAATAAATCTGTAACTTCTGATCGGCTGGTTGGATTTTTATGAAATCTAATATAGGCATAGCAGAGGAGTGTGCAATGTTAAGTTTGGAAGGGGGGTACAACAACTTCACAGATGATGACCTCAGGATAAAAGACAAGCCCAATAACTCAATTGGTCATGGTACACACCCTCCCGAATTCGACCCATTTTATATGAAAGTTTTGATTTTAGACCATATTTTCTCAAATCCCAAAGCACGAATCGACAAGCGGAATATATTTTAAGGATCTTCAATATGTTGTTATAAGTTTTGAATCAAAATCTGTGGCACTTCGGAAAAATATGGATTCTATAGCCAAAAATGTAGAAAATCTCATTTTTGGTAATTTTTATTAATTTATTTGGGAATTCAGAAAAACCCTACCCCTGATTGAAATTTGGTTAAAACGCTTTCATTTACATTAATAAGATCCATATTTCCTGCAAATTTCATTAAGATATCTTTATAAAAAAATATGTTATTACAATTAAAAAATTTGTATTTTCTCCAAAAACCACAAATTGGGCCTTTTGTTTGGTTTATTCCTAAATAGCGAAAGAAATTTTAAAAATATGTATTCCAAAATAAGCATATCCTTTAGCATTTCCGATCTTTTGTAAAAAGATTCAAGTCAATATCATGCCTTATTTCAGAAATATGCGCCTTTAAACTTTTATATTTCCAATTTATTGTATATATATATGACTATATTTTTACAAACTTGCAACTTTTGCCTTTAGCTTTGCGTGAATAATTACTTAGAAAATTATGAATATTTCTGTATACTTTTACTAATATCTATACACAAAATATTTTTATAAAAATAATTAATAAATATTTTATATTTTTAATAGGGTTGCCACATTTCCCATATTTAAGTAAATCTTTATTCTTTTCTAAGAATTCATATATTTCTATTAATGAATTTAAAATAACAAAACAAACAAAGGTAAGTATTGTTGGCACTTGTCTAAAAATATTTGCAGAATAGCATATTTATCTAAATATCTAATTTATTTTTTTGCAGATTCATTCAGGAAATTTTGTCCTAAAATGCGCGGATTTAAACAACAGAATAAATAGTATTATCGAAAGAAAAAACATTGTTGACTCCTCTGCACGAAATTCAAATTTGGACAAAATGCTTCAATTATTTAGCACTCCTGAATTATTACCTGTGAAATATAATTTATTATTTTATATATTATTTATTATTTTATAAGTATGTTATATTAAGTTTGAAATAAAATATAACTTTTAAAATAAAATCAGGTTTCATTTTAAATTTGGAACAAAATGGAAAAGAAATAATTTTTTTCGAATTATTACCCAGGAAAAATAAATTGAAGTGGTTTGAAATGGTAGTAACTTTCAGAACTTCTAAATTCAATCAGTTTTAGGACCAATTTAATAAATTGTTTATTATTTTAAGTAATTTGTGTTAAAAGTATTAATGTGCAATATAAACTTTATCTATTCGCGGAATTAACTGCTGCACAGTGTTTGACCGAATATAAATACACAGCTTAAATCTATCAAAACACCATAATGTTAACTAAAGCCAGTCTACGAAAAAAATTTACCTTATTTAAAACTAATATACTTGACAACCATAAACCAAATTTTTACAAAATAAGTTTTTAGCAAAATTCGTTAGTTTTTAACTTTAAGAGATTAGTAAATGTAAAATATTTTCGGTACAAGAAAAAAAATCTAGAAACAATTTTATACAAAATACTTGAAAATCCACAATCAAAGTAGAGTAAAATACCTCGGAATGTAAAGGTTTCAATAAATTCAGTTATGTGGGTTATGTCTCGATACAGAGAAGAAAAAAATGTTTCATGTACATATTACATATAATATTTTTTATAATTTTTAGGAAATTTATCTGAGACACAAAAAGATGGTTATAAAAGGACTAATAAATACCAACATTTATATCGAAGTGTTTAGAGAAACAGTTATTAAATGGGTGTCCGTATGAACTAGGGTGATCGATTCGTTTTTCCGATCGGTTTTAAAACCGGTTTTTTCGGTTGAAGTACTGTCAGTTTTTTTCAAAATGTCAAATAGACCGGTTTTTAACACAAAAAACCGGCTTTAAAATAAGTTTTTATTAAAAAAAAACATGTACTAAATACTAATATTTACATGGAAATTTAGGAATAATTTTTTAGCTAATAAATTTTTATAAAGTCTTATTTCATGTTATGTTTTTAAAAATGTATTTTAAGGTTAAACTGAAAGTAATTTTATAAGTTTAAACGAACAATTAAGTAATAATTATCTTGAATGAAAAACGCATATTAATGGAATTAATTTTTCTTCTTGTAATACCTGTAACATATTTACAAACAAATTTTTACTTAATTTCTTATAGGAGTTGTATTTGAAAGAGGTCTATCAATAAAAATAATGAGATGCACTTTTTTCATATAGAGCCGTAGTTTCTGTTTATACTATATAAAACTTAGTTTAATTTTCGATGATTATTTTCTTGTCATAATTAATAGTATTTTCAAAATAATAATAATAATAATAATAATAATAATAATAATAATAATAATAATAATGATAATAATAATAATAATAATAATAATAATAATAATAATAATAATATTTAATAACTAATAAATGCTAGCTTATAAGATTTATTGATTTTCTAAAAGAAATATAGACTTTTGATAGACATTTTATCTTCAGAAAAAAACGGTTAACCGTTTTTTTCGGAATTTCAAAAAATGCAACTACTTGAACTATTCGAAAACCGGTTTCTCGATTGGACTAGTATGAACATTGTAGGGGGGTCGATAAGTCCTTTTGTTTGAACATAAAATTTAAAGTATTTCTTTAAAGATTAATAACAAGAATCTATTTATTTCTACGTACTCATAAAATGTCTCGAAGTTATTAATAAAAGTTTTCAGGGTATTAGAAGATATTAATGTAAAGTAAAACTCGATAATTATTGTTTGTGCTTGAGTTTTGTTAAAATTTTGAATGTCAAAGATATAATCGTGTTATAATAGTTGTTCGTTGAATACATCAATTTAATAAACATTCTTTTGTCCGATTTAAAAAATGTTTGGTCTCAAATAAATGCCAAATCATTTTTATTTCTCACCTTTTTTTGTAAAACATTTTGATTTCTTAATGATAATTCGTCCTTTGGTCTATACCTTTAATACAAATGTTTTAAATCCTTTCTTAAACACAAAGGTTTCATCTCAAATTTATAATTATTTGAAATCAAGTGTTTCTAATATTTTCTTAAATTCAATTGATATAGCAATTGATATCAAATTGTAAAAATAGCAATTTTATTTTTTTATATATATTTTATTAATTTATTTTCAACCTTAAAAATAACTTTTAATATCAAACTGAGAAAGTATTTGAAATTTATTTGGGAGATATTTTGAGAAACATGTTAAAATTAGTAAGGATCCACTTAATTTGTTGCTCCAAATCCGCAATGGGTCGTTAGCAAGTTGTAACATTCAATTGTGTCGTGAATAGGTTTTGGGTTTCCCGTGATATTTCTTTTCCCGGGAAATTGAATGTTTCATATTTAAAAACTTAAATTCTAAAAAAGAACACTGATTTTTTTATGAAGAATATTAAACAATAATATAAATCATAATTATTTAACAAAAAATAAAATAATGTTAAAATATTATGCATCTTTCAAGGTGTAAACTATTTTAAATATTTCAAATAAAATAAGTACCTATTGTAATTTATATTAAATTATATATCTCAGATTTTTAGATTTTTCATGTCAAAAATGAGAAAAAAAAACCCTAATCTATGGTACTATATTTAAGTTTCAATATAAATAGTTGTTCTTATGGTTTTATTTCCATTTTAACATCATATTTCATTATTAATTTATTTTTTCTAATTTAAATCTTCAGTTAAGCTTTGAGGCTTTAATTGACATTTATATATATTTCTTTCCAGTTTCTTTGCTTATATAAGACATGTGTATCAAACTATCAACTTAATAATTTTTTTATAATAGTAAATATTTTCGAAGCGTAACTTATTTAATATTCATTTCCACGAAGCAATAATAAAATAATTAAATAAAAAATCTAACTTGTCAGAAGTAAAATGGTTTTGAAATATCATTAAATTCTTAAGACATTCTATGACGAGAAGTATTAAAACTTTTCAAAAATAAAATATTTCGTATTTTATCAGTGTGTCAAAAGATTCAGTAGGGAATATTTCAGGCGGTAATACAATGATTTTTATTTTTTTTAGAAAACTTATCTTATTTTTGATAATGTAAAAAATACTTTATTGATACATATGAGAATCAAATATTTTTAGATAGTTTAAAATACCACTTTTGAATCGAATTTTTGACAAATTTTAATAGTCAGTATTACCACCTAAAAGCGTCTTTAGTATATAGTGTGTTTACAATATAATATAAATTTTTTGTTGAGGTGTTGAAAATAATAATATTTTTGCTATAGGATTTTAAAATAACATCTTAAGTTAATATTAAATGTCCCGTTTTCACGGGAAAATTAAAAAAAAATTCCGGGAATTCCCAATGAAATTTTGCCCAAAACTAGTCGTGAAGCAAGAGCTTATGAGATCTATAAAAACTTTTATTTAACATCACAATGGCTGTGTACCATTTTCGCCAAATTTACCAACCACTCACTAAGCAAAAGACACAATCGAATTGTACAATGCAAATGATGTACATTTTGTTACTAAAGAATTAAATCATTCAAATTGCCCGGCGATCCGCCAAACTGAATGATATTAGGCGCTGATGAAAAGACCATTTAAGAAGACCAAATAGTTAGCACAAAGCTGCCAAATTTTTCAGAATAAGTGGCGAAGAACCTGCTCTAATGTTGACAAATGTACTCTACAAAAAGTAATGAGTACTGTCAAGAAAATGTTCCGAACATTTTATCAAGGAAAGTCATAATAACATTATTTATGTTTTATTTTTAATGTAAAAGTATTACGAGTACAATTTAATAAACTAAGTTTTAATTGGGATTTAAATGTAGGTTCTCATTTAATGGCAAACATTGCAAAGATTAAATTCTTTGTGGACAGGCCTAATATTTTTAAAATTTTTATATATTTTAACGATTTTACTGAATTTTATTATTTGTTCCCTAATATGTAGTAATTACAATTAAATGCGTCTGAACGTAACACATAGAAGGTAATCACATATACATATCTCTTCTATCTCTTAACAGATTTTTACGAAGCAAATGTCATCGGAAAACTTTTAAGAATTTTAAGTAATAGAATGGTAAAATTTTTTACATATTTTTCAGATTATGAACTTAACAATTATCTTATATGTCTACATTAAACTGGCCAATCCCTGTAAATACATTTTAAAAAATTTGTTAATGAACCAGAGATTATAATTTTTAACTGCATACAATATTTCCGTTATTTACATTCAGAAATAACAAAGTTATTGATTTTTAGTCAGATTTTACCAACGCACAGTAGAGCCTTTTGCTGAAAAACCTGCCAGAAATCAAAAATTTGACAGAAGCTTTTAATAAAAGCAATGAAATGACAGGAGCAGTGTTAAATTCCTTTAAAAATGAGTCTGAAAAAAGTTAACATTTTTTTTTATCTAAAAACTTATTTTTCTCGTTCTTATTAGTTTTTGATATTTTTAAGGACAGATTTATAAATAGTTTAAAGTATATTAAAAATAATTATAATAATAAATTAATTAAGCCCATAAAATTAGTAAAGTTATTTTTGATTTGGTGAATAAAGCGCCTCAGGCGAAAATTTTTATTAAATAAAATAATCTCGATTTTTTGTGTGAATAAATACACGGAAAATGCTTATATGTATGATTATGTAAAAATAAAATTAATAATAGTAAATAAGAAATTATTTTATTGGTTATTGGAATACTAATATTTTAGCCAATCAATTTTGAGAATCAAAAGAGGCTAGAAAAAAACTAGAAGCTAAAACGAAAAAGTTGAGGCTAAAAGCAAAATAAAAAGGCTAGATTTAGCCCTAAAAAGGCTAAACTTGCAACACTTTACTAGAGACCAAAGTTATACTAATCTAATTATATTTCTAATTGTAATTAAATTTCTAATTATAATTATATTTCTATTTGTAGTTCCGGAAAATTCAATTGTATTTCAGTAAATTTATATGCATACAATTAGAAATTTCTGAAATAAAAATGGAAATCTCGGAAATGCAATTGGAAAATGTTAAAATACAAATGGAAATCCAATTAGAAAATTTTGAAACATAAATTTCCATTTCTATTCTAAATTACAGTTAGAATTTCCTGAACTATAAATAGAATATTCTGAACTACAAATACAAATTTAGAAATTTCTTAAGTATAACTAGAAATTTCTGAAATATAAATAGAAAATTCTGAAATACAACTGAAAATAGTTCTTAACAAAATTTGCCATCATAAGTATTAAAAACTCTTTATTTTTATTATAATGTCAGACGATATTTTATACCTATAATATATGCCATAATAAAACAAAAATTTTATTCATTTAAAAGAATTTAATTTTTTTTTTTCAATTTGAACTTCACACATAAGCGTTGATGCAAATATTGTAAACAAACATTGTCCCTTATAAAGTTATGTAACAATTGTACCATAAAACCCACTTTTCATTTTTGATTTATTGCTAATGGTTTCCATCAGTGTTGCCAAGAGTTAAGAAAAATGGGGCTAAATAGTACTTAAAAAAGGTCAGAAAAGGCTAAATGACCCCCCCCAAAAAAAAAAAAATAAGGTTGGAAAAGAGCTAATATATTTTTAACTTTTTTTTTATTCTCATTAGTTGTTGATATTTCTTTTTAAGATATATTGTAATAAATTTATAAATAAAATATACAACCGTTGTTAGTACAATGACCCAATGAAAAATTTGGTGTTTATTATCCTTTTATAACCATCTTTTTGTGTCCTAGATAATACAACTACTAATATACAGCTAAATTTCCCAAAAACTGTATAATTTTCGAGAAATTTATAAATGTTTTTTGTACATATTTTACACAGATACCTTCTCTGTATGGAGACTTTATTATACCTTCAGTTTTGATGTTCAAGTATTTTACTAGAAATTTTTTTTCGATTTTTTTTTTTCCTTGCACCGATGATATTTTACATTTACTAATCTCTTAAAGTTAAGAACTTTTGTAAAATATAAATAATTTCGATTTTTTTACGAACTAATTCACAAAAACTCTTAAATGGAAGATTCTGTAAAAATAAAATTAGTAAAACCAAACAGGAAAGTATATTCTTCTTTGTTGAAATAGTAAAATTTTAGCTAAAAGCTAAACGAAAATTTTGAGGCTAAAAGCAAAATAAAAAGGTTAGATTTAGCCTTCAAAATGCTAAACTGGTAACACTGATGTTTATCGACATTCATATTGAAGTGAACACACACACAAGCACTCCGTACACAAATTATAATATGATCTTGTTTATATTCCATTTATGTAAAGCGACTTCGCCCTTGTGGTAAGATAAAAAAACTGTTCATATTTTTGTCTATAACTTTACTTCCACTGAACCAATTTATCTAATTTTTGATAGTACAGTAAAAAATTTTAAATTTAAATACAAATTTAAAATGAAAAATGGTAGTTTTAGAGAGATATTGTTCTATAACTTTTTTTCTACTAGACAAATTTGGCTGCATCTAGAGTTCACAAGTTTGTAACAAGTTCCTGGAATAGTATGGAATAACATCCTACCTTGATAATTTCCCACTTACTGCCTATTTTGATTTAGATCAAGTTACTGCACTCTCCACTCCATTATCTTTACCTCTTTCTTCCATGGTTTTGTTCTTATGCGATTTCGAATATTTTTACATATTCTTATCCTTGATAAGATCTATGAAAAACATATGCTATTTATCTCTTTTTTTAATAAATGATTTTGAAATTGAAAATTGCAAAAATAGACACAAAAGTGTCTACAATATTTTTTTCCCTAAATTAAAATTTTCTTTAAGAACATATCAAGGGCTTATATTCAAAATCGTCTATCCCAGGTTTTCATAAAATTATGTTTGCAATGGCATTATATTCCCTACAGTAACCTTCATCTATGATATAAATTTCAAATGAAAGTTCCTTTGAACTCTTTCCAATAAAGATTTTCATATAATCCTATTAGAACGCTTTTACGAAAATGATTATATATTAAAATCGTATTCGAAAACTGAGAAAATCCTTACAATATGTTTGTATTTCGTATTACATTTTTTTAAAAGATACAATGAGCCTAAATAGGTAATTGAAAATGATTGAAAATTTATTTTAATTTATTTTATTTTTGTGTTTTTTTATTCACAAGTTTTCCTTTTTTCCATATATTTTTTAAAGCTTTCGATTTCTGTCAAAAACCTTGAAACCAATTAGAAAGTTATTACATTAATTAATAATATAATTAAATTACAACATAAAATAAATTAATAATTTTATTCAAAATTATTTGAAATATTTTTCCTGTGTGCAGTTTAATTTTAATCGATTCAGTAGTTTAAACTTCAAGTTAAATAAAGTAAACAATATTATCAAAAATATGATTGTAAAAAGACTACTAGTATAACAATGCTAGTAGTCTATAAAACAACCACATCTAATAACATTTGGATTAAGTTATTTAAATATATTTTATTTCCAATCATATTAAAAAAGGCTCTAAAAATTTCGATTTCAAGAGGCCATAAAACCGAAATTAAAACTATCTTTGAGGATCCCTTTAAACGTTTTGCTAGACTATTTGCTATAAAAAATTTTCAAGTTTATTAATCATTTAGCATAAGTTAATTTTCAATTTGGATGCTGAACAAAAACTTTCAATCCTCATAGCTCCTGAAAGAACCACCTTTCTAAATATTTTTTGATTTATCTTAACTGAAATATTCTTTATTAAATGAGATTAGCGCTTTTCCAAAATTTATGTTATTTTTTTGTTTTATTTTTTTTTTTTTTGTCCACAGTTCTCGATGAATTTTTTATTTATTTTAATATTTTTTATATTAAAATAAACTCGTTTAGATAATTTCATCTGCAATATACCTACATATTATGTCTTTACCTTTACTTCTTTGAGTGGCACTTTCAATGTACTTGCTGTTTTTACAAAAAATGCACATTCATTGTAGGTAGCTCCCGATTTGTAGCGATAATAAATCTTTAAAGCTGTCTGCCCAAAAATATAATTTCATTTAGCTTTATATTAAATTTAATATTTAGAAATTTCTACGTTATCAATGATATTGAAGGATTGTTTTATCGAAGGGATATGTTGCTGAAGTAGAAACATTTTATTGGTGTAATTGATATTAAGTCGTGTATGAACTGATTTAAGAATTTATTTTTTCACCAGCTGCACAAGGAAATATTATCACTTTCCAAAAATAAAAAATATTGCTTGTCACAATATTTGATTATACCACATATCAAAAACAAGTTAGAAAGATATGATACCCTACACCATTGCATCAAATTTCTTAAATGACTTGAGAAAATATTTGTGATAGATTTATTGAAAATTCCAATCACTAGGAACATTTCGGTTTCTTTCCATCAAGTCACATTTTGAACCCATTAACGACCAAAGAAGATATCATTCCCTAATAAGTTTATAGGTTATATGATTTTCTATGTAAGCACTCATTCATGTTTTGTAGACAAGAAACTTTCCACTCATAGCCCGTAGAAGTCTTTACATTTGTAAAAATCAAAAATTTTTGAATTAACCCATGGAAAAATGAGGTGTTAGGAATGGATGTAGAGGGGAAATTTTTCTTTGATATAATTAATACATGACAGTAGATCTTGATGACCGCGCATTTTCTATTAGTGCGATTTTAAAAATATTACCATTTTTGAAATCTAAGGCCAAGTGTTAGATACCCAATACAAATTTCCCCTCTACACCCACTACTTTCTTCTTTTTAAAGTGACCGCACATCTACAAAAACAACAATTGTATTTTATTTTATTAGTGTAAAATCACTGCACATAATGTCAAAATGCTATAAATGAGAAAATGAAGAAGTAGAGTAAATAAATGCGCCAAAAAATTTTACATACGAATAAAAGACATTTTGACAGTTTCGCGCGGCATTTACGTGAAAAAATTTTAAATCAGCTAGGCTCATGAGCTCACTTTCTTATTAAACTATGGTTTAATGAAAGTTAATTGAGGAATTCTTCATTTTGACAACTTTAAAGACCTCTAGAGGCTATGTTCGCAAGTTGGAGACTTGACTTTTACTATATTTTTGTAGCAATATTTCTTGCCTATAAAATATGAGTGAACAATTTGCTTTACCTTCTACCTAGAAAATTGTATAACCTAAGAACTTCTCAGAGAAGTATGTTTTCTTTGGCCATCAAGTCTAAGGAATAAGAAGTTCGCAAAATTATTCGCGAAATAATTTTTTGACGATTTTGTTGACGTCTGTAATAAATTAAATTAATTAATTAAATTTAATTTTTAATTCTTTATAATTGCTATTTTATACAAAGGGACACTTCTTCAAAAAATTCAAAATAAAACTGGTAAGAGAGATTTAGTCGGTCAAACCCAAGCATTATGTATATGCACCAAAATTCGAAGAGGGGTCTTATATATATTAGAAGTGAGACTGAAAAAATATTACAGACTGAAAAAATATTAAGTATTATTATACATATATTGCATATATTATTAATAACGATAAGATAATTATAAGTTTAATAATAAAAATTGTATTGCTAATGATTATTGTGACAAATTTGGCCCCAAGGGCTTAATGTCATACGAATAAATGAAATGAAATGAAAATTATATAATTACCTTTTTTTTAATTTTTAATTGAAATTTACTAAAAAATACTTATTAATGTCATTCTAATTGGTATTAATTTTATTTTAAAAAAGTCGATAGCTCTTTAAAAATTAAAATAAAAACTAAAATAGTAAAATGTAATATCAATTATCGACGATTTCAAAATGCTGGGTCTTTTTTGTGTCACATTTAATGGATAAACTAATGGAAAGTACTGTGAAGATTTCCTTACATGCCAAGCATGACGTGAATAAAAAATTAGTAAGTATGTACACGATTTTAAAATTCAGGGCCGTTATTATAACTATCCAATAACTAAAGTTCGTATGTTATCGATTACATTAACTGTTTTTGGTTATTATAAGTACAAGTTATGCCAAAAGTGACCGATAAGCTAAAGGACAGAACATCTGACCATTAAATTTTATCGCAAGGTTTATGCATTTAGAGCTGCCATATTTTCGTCTTTATAAAATAAATAAATAAAAACATATATGGCATTTCTACAAACTCGTTTACTTTCGGGACTGAAAAAAAATTTTAAAATTTTCTTAATGGCATATCAATGCTATTTAGTACCAATATTAGCTGGCTTTAATGAAACAGAAATCTGTTCACGTGAATGATTTTTAGCGAACGGCATTAGTGCTATGGAGGTTTAAGATAAAAAGCTAAAAAAAAAATTCCCAAAATTCTATTTTCAACAATATATAAACAATTACCACTCGTGTATAATCCACTTTAATATATCTAAAATACAAATTAAAAGTGATACGATATTGTTGATGACACCGAAGATAATCGCGATCACGGTGATTTTTTAACATTTCATTAAACAAATTTTAATCAACAAAGTACGTATAGATTTTCTCGTTTTTTAATTCTATACAATTTTTTGACGTATTTTTAATATTTGACAATCAAAAGATTTTTTATAATGATATTAGTGGACAAGGAATGACCGTTTATGTTATGGTAGTTAAAATTCAGAAGTTTAAAAATATTATAAATATTCCACTTTAAGTGCGATATCAGTAATAAATGAACATATGTAACCTACACAGACGTATATAAAATACAAGTTAAAGGAAATTCGGTAAGTCTTATACTATTGAAATGATCGCGACCACAAATCTATTGAAACCTCCTTTTAGAACATATAGCAAAAAACAAAGTATACATAGATTTTTGATATTTTTTTAATTGCATTTAACCACAAAAAAAATTTAAATGATGTTGATAAATAAAAAGTTGCATATATTAATTATATATCCATAAAATAAATTTTTCAATGACAAAAATACACACCCAAAAATATTAAAAGTTGCATTAAATTCAAACGCGTAAGTACTACTGGATTCCGATATAAGCTGTAGTAACAGCTACAGATTGGTTTATATTTTTATCGATTTCAGTTAGCGCCTTTGGTGTGCCTCGACGATATATGAAATACTAAAGACATCACGATCTCAGGTCATGAATACCTTTTATGCAATTTTTTTGTTGAAATCTATTTTTCGCTGAACTAAAACAGAATAGATGTACTTGTTTTAAATATAATTTCAAATAAAATGTATAAAAAGGTTAACATAAAGTACGTAAAATGTTAGATAGTTTTTAAAGAGCTATCACGTTTTTGCAATTTAATATTTTATCGCGCCACAACCGTTTTAAAATGTAAATTGAACATCTTTTTTGATCACGCGACACTTTAGATTCACTGAAATTAGGCTATGATTGTGCCTCGAGAAAAAGGCACTTCTTAGAGCCATTCACGTTTTTTCTCCCCAAGTTTGAACACCGCCTATAGCGCTGCTATTGAAGGCACATTAAAGAAATGTATCTCATAATTACAAATGCAATAAACCTCCATTCCATACTCTAAAAAGCGCAAAAATTTTCTAATTTTCTAACTGTTAAAAAATTAAAAATTTTAAAATGTTGTTTTCACCACTTGTCCACAAGTTATCCCATTTCTACAAGTGTTTGTAGTTTATATTAGAGGAATCCGCGAATCAAAAGAAAGAAAAAACATGCTATAATTTTGAGTGTTTACCGGTACCGGTGTTTTACTCCACGAGGTATTGTTAACGTCATTGTATCAAAAGTTAATTTTAAAAATCTAAATTAAAAAAATATATATTTGAGTTTCAAGGTCGGTTTCTTAAAGGTAAACGTAAAAAGAGAATGCCCCATATATTCTGGTGTAGTTTTTATTAATTTTTCTGTTTATATTTATTCCGGTGTTGACTTTTAGTTTGTTTTAGATTTATTTTAAAAATGTCCTTGTTTTTTATTTGTTCATATTGCCTTTACTGGCCTTTACGTTCAAATTATTCACGCTGCCAGTACGTTAACTGGCTTTAGCCTTGCAGTATTATCAAAATTATAAAATTTACTTTAAAACAAAGTTGTAATAACCAAAACTATATAAAGCTTAGTCCAGGTTCACACTAGGCTTCATGTCGTAGCGACAGCCATTGTTTTGTTGCTGTAAGTGTCGCTGCGGCATGTCACCTAGTTTGAGCTTGGACTTACTTTATTGCTCACTTTAGTTTACTTTAGTTTAGTTTATCTTTAATTACCTGAAGGTTATAATAACAACCCTTAATAAGAATACTAATCGTTCCGGTGTTATTGTACATAGATTTTTCCGCCAAAGTCCAAGTTATCATCAAAGCTATAATAGAATACTTTTTGTAAAAATACTTTTATAGTCACATGAAGGGTAAGTTCATATTAATTTCTTTTACCATTTCTTCAGATAGTCAGTTGTTTATTGATGTTTTATTTTATTCTAATATTCGTAATATAGCAATAAATAATTTAGATAATTTTTTTTTTTACCAAGGTAAGTATTTCTGTGCAATGCTACATATTTAATTAATTTAAGATTCGGATAAGTAAATATTGCTAAAAAAAATTATATATCATGAAATTCCTATTCCTGGGACTTAATATGGTGTAGAAAGTTCCATTGGCGACCAAATGAAACATGCTTCAACGAGGAGTTTTTAGGTTATATAATTCTCTATGTAGAAGGTAAAGCAAATTATTCATACATATTTTATAGACAAGAAATGGTGCTACAAAAATGTCGTATAAGTTAAGTCACCAACTTGCCACATATAGCCCCTAAAAGTCTTTAAAGTTGTCAAAATGAAGAATTTCTCAATTAACTCTCATTAAACTATAAATTTATATAACTTAAAAACTCCTTAAAGGTATCTATTTCCTTTGGTGGTCAACGAGTGGAGAGCTTGAGGTGGTGGAAATGTTTCATTTAACTTTATACACTATATTTAGTCTAATAAATAAAAATTAAGCTGAATTATTAGTTATGCGTTTGAGCTGGTGTTGTAACGCACAGAAAAAATCTTCGAACCGCCACCTTAAAGTATACCGTTCGACTCAGAATCACTTTCTGAGTCGATTTAACGATGTCCGTCCATCTGGTCGTCTGGCTATCTGTCCATGTAAACTTTGTGAACAAAGTACATGTCAACATTTTAAAGATATCTTGATAAAAATTGCCAAGAATAATTACTTTGGCACAATGGCAAAGACCATTCAAATTGGTTATTATTGGTGCACTATTTCACCTAGAACCCATACAAATGTCCTCCCCCAATAGTGATTTTAAATATGCAATATTTTAATGAAATTCAGTGTAAGAAAGTTTTTTTTAAGTATTCCAATAATCACTTTAAAGTGCATAAATCACATACAAATGTTAGTATCAAGTTAATATTCTGTCGAATATTATATAAGTTTTGTATAAGTTGAAATCACAGTGACATATTTTTAGGAGGATCACCATACCTCCCATATAAACCCACTTTCGGGAATTATCCTAAAGTGCATAAATTCATATAAATGTTAGTATTAAAGTAATATTCTGTATTCGTATATATTTTTTTAACACTTAGTAAAAGTATCGGTCCGCAATTAGCCACAGTATAAGAGCTCTCCACAGATTTTTGCACACAAACACAATGGTGTAGGGTATCATATGGTCGGGTTTGACCGACTATATCTTTCTTACTTGTTTTTTCTTCGTATTATGGGGGTTAATTCAGAAATTGTTGATTTTTACAAATTTAAAGACTTGTAGGGGCTATGTGTGGCAGTTGGAGATTTGACTTTTACCACATTTTTGTAGTACGATTTCTTGTCTAGAAAACACGAACAGCTAATTTGCTCTAACTATAATTAAATTATATAACCTAAAAACTCCTTAAGGAAGTATATTTTCTTTGGTCGTCAATGGGTTAAGAATGTTGCTGACTTGTGTACTTAATTTAAATTTTAACGAAAAATAATTATTCTTAGTTAATTAGTAGTACCATTTTGATGACTGGAGTAAAATCAAACAAAAATTTGATTAATATAAACAATTTCATAACTGAAGACCATTTTTTTCTGTGTGTGTATTAGCATGATCGACTCGGTTTTCCAAACGACTTTTTCGGTTAAAGTACTGCCGGTGTTTTCAAATGTTCATTTTTCAAATGTCGAATAGGCAGGTTTTTTGTAACACTAAAAACCGGCTTTAAAAATAACATTTTGTTTTAAAAAATATACATATGTACTAAATGTTAATATTTGAATAAAAATTTAGGAACAATTTTTCTTACTCATTAATGTTCATAAAATGTAATTTCTTGTTATAATTTTTGAATGGAGTATAAGATTAAATTGAATTTAATTCTAAAATAAAAAGTGCTCTTTTAAATACTGAAAAGGAAGCGAATATTTTATTGATAATAAGCATGCAGATTAGTTTCACGTATGTATTATTTTTTACTTATATAGTATATACATATATTATTTTCTTCCTACAATTGCGAACTTATTCGCTTACCCTATTGCATCGTAGTAAGGCTTATGTGGAAGCGCATAATAATGTTCATTCTTTGCAAAATGTCATGTTAGTGCATTCAAAAATTTAAATTTTTTACTGGATTTAAACAAATAATTATTTTATAATTATCTTGAAATACGAATATCAACGCACAAAGTTTTTTCTCTTTTAACACCTATAACATTATTTAGGGTTTTTTTTAATTCAATATTTGTAATAATATAGCTTTCTTTATTTGAAAATAACTTGAAAATAGTTTACCTACAAAAAGGATTTCGAAAAATTGAGACACGCTTCTTCCATAACGATCTATAGTTTTTTATATGTATATAAAACTTTAGTTTTGATGACTTTTCTTACCTTAATTACAATATATTTCCCAAAATAAATTATTTAATAAATTTTAATTTCAATGCTTTAATATTTGTTGAGTTTTCGTTAAGAAATGTAGTTTTTTTAGAATTATCAACCTCTGGAAAAAAAAGTCTATTAACCAAAATTGTAACCGGTTTTCCAAAATTCCAACTATTCGAAACCAGGTTTCTCCAAAAAGTCCAATAATCCTAGTACGTATACAGAATATTACGTTGATTTTATATGAATTTCTGCATTTTAGGTTGATTCCTTAATGTGACTTCTACTTATATAAAACTTATTTGTGTTGAATATCAACTTCATACTAACATTTGTATTGAATTTACTAACATTTGTATGTGGGCTAGGTGAAATAATGGACCGACCATAGCCAATTTTAATAGACTTCGTCCCTGTGCCATAATAACCATTCTTTAAAATTGCTACCCGTACTTTAAGGTGGGTGTCCGAAAAATTTTTTTTTTTGCATTACAAACATCACCACAAATGCATAATCCCCAACCACCAATGGTGTTGTAGGACAAGGTTTCCCAAATGCGGGTCCCCGGACCTCTAGGTGTGAGTAGCAACATTCCAGGTGATCCGCGAGAGTGACCGAAAATAAATTTTAGTTACGCAATTTTATTTGAAATAAATTCCTTTCGAGTTTTTAATATTTTTCACTTATTTTGTACTAGAAATCAAAATGTGGCAAGAGATTCACGAAAAAATTTTTTTGAATACACAATAAAAATAAAATAATAAAGAAAAAACATTAAAATCTTTTAAATAAATTTATAGTCTTTGTCATATGTGGACAATCTCTTGGAAGTATGAAATCTTGGTAGAATATGAAGAATTTTTGGAATCTAGTGAAGTTAATGGTAAATAAACTCATTTAACATTTGATAAATTGAGAAACGTTAAAAATCTTGGTTTTATTGCAGAATTTTCCATCATTGAAACAGGAATTTAGTATCAAATTATAGTTACTTCATAGCGAATCCGGATAATATTTAAAGAACAAAAAACTAAACATGCTTTGGTTATTTTTGAATATTTGTAGGAATATAATCTCACATGCCTTTTATTTTATTTGTTAGTATGCAAAACAAAAAAAAAAAAAAAAAAAAAAAAAAACAAACTCCCACTTTTGTGTACAGTTTCAAAAACTAAACGCTGAAGAGTTAAATTATATATATTATTTTTTAATTTTGCAATAAAGATTTGGAAGATTTAAAAATTTATTTCGTTTCATAGTTTTTTGTAATGGTACAGATTCAGTAAGCATTTGAATCGATTCAGTTAATACATTGATTAATTCTTAGTAAAACTCTAATCATAACTGTTATCTATTTAATTAAAAAATTAAATGAAATTCATATAAAAAATCAACTACTTTCCCTTAATAAATATTATCATTTTGATGATTGGAGCAAAATCAAACAAAATTTTAATTAATATAAGAAATTTCCTATTTGAAATCGATTTTCATTTTTTTGTGTATATATTTAAAATGTTAATTTAATTTAAAACTAATGGTCGCATATATTATAAATATTATTCTAAATTAAGTTCATAAAATTTTAAAACTAACTATTACCACGTTTATACGTAGCTCTTATTCATAAATAAAAATATTTGCAAAACGAAAATTTCGCGTCAAAAACTCTGAATTAATTTTTTATTCGCAAATAACTAACTTACGAAAATAGATACTGGTCATCAGTGTTACCAGTTTATCCTACATAAGGCTAAATCTAGCCTCTTCATTTTGCTTTTAGCATCTAAATTTTCATTTTAGCTTCTAGCTTCTTTTCCAGCCCTCTTTTATTCTTAAAATTGCCTTAAAAAGACTAAAATGTTAATATTTCAACAACAAAGAAAATAATTTATTATTTGCCATTACTAATTTTATTTTTACAGAATCATCCATTTAAGGATTTTTGTGTATTAATTCGCATGAAAAATCTAGATAATTTATATCTAATAAAAATTTTCGACTGCGGCGCTTCATTTTCCAAATTGAAAGTGCCTTAAATTATTTTGTAGAGTTACTAAGTCGATTATTATAATTACTTTTTAATATACTTCATCAACTAGAAACTATTTATGAAAATTACTCAAATGCGAAAAATCACCAAAAAAAATAAGAAATACTTTATCGAAAGGAATTATAGTTCAAGAATGCTGAAAAATCATTTCAAAATATTGAGTAATTTTTCATACTCAATTTCGTATGGAAATTTTTTGGGCGATTTGTCATTGAATCATTTTGCTGGGTGTTATTTAGAATTTATTCCAATTTCTTTAGAAAAATATCAAAAAATAATTAAAACGAATAAAAAAATTAGTTTCTAAATTTTTAAAAATAATAACTTTTTCCTGACCCTATTTTTTGAGGGCATTTGGCTTTTTTTTTTACCTTTTTAAAGCTTAATTTAGACTCTTTTTTTTCATCTCCTAGCAACACTGCTGGTTACTGAACCTATTTGCAAATAAAGCGTATGTCGTTGCCACTTCTTTTAACGCTCATAGAATTTTGAACGACAATAATTATATTTTTTTTATCCGGCACAATTATTAAGCTTTTTTATACAATTAATCGTATAAAAAGTGAGTTGATTTTTTGCTAATCATTTTTATAATTATTAGTATTTAGCATTTTTAAATAAGAAATGTATGGAAAATGTTTATCATTATTAATATTAATATGTTGTATTTTTTATTTAACTAAAATAAATTAGTTTTAATAAATTTATGACACTTATTACAAATATACTGCAATCCCTTTAATTTAATGAATTTTTACTAAAACCCTCGTATGTGTAATTTAATATTACTTTGAGATTTATATAAATTTGTTCCTCCTTTTTACTTTAAATCAAAATAAAATAGAATATTATCATTATTTTTATTTTTCAAAAATGTTTCAATTTCGTTGATAAAAAATATATATTTTTGTCATAAACATTTATATACATTGTATGTAATGGTGTACATAAGATAAGTGTGTTACGTATGACTGCTGCGTACTAAAAATCCTTGAAATTCTGTAATGATTACTGTGCAATTTCCCGCCCAGATACATAGAAAATGTTGGTGTTTGACATTTCTTAACATTGTTGCTACTTCTGTCTGTATATACATTTTTATATACATACATACATACATACATACATACATACTTTAACATTTCTTCAGCGACAGTGACTTTTGTGGATGCTGCTGATTATCACTGATGTGTGTGCGCTCCAATGACTTCTTTGTCGCACGGGAACACAACAACTCAGCAGGTAGGCAGCACTGACAGTGATAACGAGGACGACAATGGTTATGGCAAGAACGTCATTGACTTTGTCATAATCTCGAGTGGCCTTTGTATCCACCATAATCATAATCTTTGTCATTCTCATCATCGCCATCCTCATACTGAAACTCAATTTCCTACTCTCCTCATGTGGACCTTGCTCTCCAAAGGACAGATAAAATCCAAATACAATGTGTTGGAGATAAAACAAAAACTTGGAAAAGGTATTACTTTTTTAGTCGGAATAGTGTAAGTATGAGGACGAGGACGAATAATACGGTCGAGTATCAACAGAATGCTTTAGCTTTAGAATATTGCTATAACGACAACAAATGCACGTTGGTAAGTACGTATGGATGTTGTGACTGATGATGATGTTGCATTTACAGTGTTTTCTTATTCTTTTTTTTTTGTGCTTAGTGAAATATTACGATGCAGCAAAAGAATCATCTTGACTTTGTTTTGTCTGTTTTGATATTTTCCTTTTCTTGTTGTTTTTATTCTTAGTCATATCATCACAAGGGTTGTCTGAACGTACGTGTGAGATTTTGACTTTGGTTAATTAACGCTTCAATTCAATGCTGCTTGAATATATAGAATTTTGTTTTGTGTTTTCCACATTTTATTAATGTTTTATTTTCAGTTTTAGAATTTTGGAATTTGCCAATCATCACGTTAAAAGGAATTGTCGCATATGTCGCATCACGTTTGTATTTATGTCTGTCCGCACAGAAGTCAGTTCGTCTATAAATCTATGTATGTATGTATGTGTGTGTGTATGAGTTTGTATGAATGCATAATACTTATATGTGACATTGTTATGTATGCATCAGTTAAATGGTCATGAATTTTCCCACATTTTTATGGGTTTTTTCTGCGTTTTTTTCTAAAAACTACAAGTTGTGACTTTTTTTGTTATACCTTTTTCACTTATTTAAGTATTTTCTAATGAATGCAAATGCATCATGGCCATGAAAGACTTTGTATTCATTTAATTTCCACAAAAACCTTCTTTTGGAAAGTTATTTTTATCTAAATTTGTCTATGTACATACAGATAACTACGACAATGGAGTGAAAATACTTACACGAGTACATAAATCTTTATGTACTTTTACCATTATGAATACAATTAAAGTAATTTATAGTGCGATATGTTATTTAAATCAAAAATTTTGGTTAATTTTAAGATTTTGTGATAATTACCTGTTCCTTTGTGTTGCACTCGTACTTTTGTTGTATTTTAAACGTGAAAATTATGACACACATAGATTTAGTGCATTTCAAATGCGTCTCGCCCATTATGTAGAGATTATTTAATTAGTGTCATAGCATCTGTTGAATAAATATTTATAAACTTTTGTATGTATACAATTCATGTTTTTATTTGTTTAAATCTAAAACTCGAAATGATTAGTGGATGTTATTTAATTTACCAAAAGCTACTGCTTTTGTAAGCATTTTTGAAAAGTTAAATTTTATTCAAACTTTAGATTCATGAGTGCATTTCTGTTGAAAAATATGAAATTTTTGCACTAACATATATACAAAGTTTTATCATTTGGGTGCAATTTGTGTACAAAAAGACTAAAATAAAGCGTGCGTCTGATTATGGTAAAATGCTATATTACAGAATGTTATAACCGGCGTTACCGTTGAGAAATTTTAAGAAGTGAACTGTTACATAACGTGATGGAAATGTTTCATCACTATAATGAAAAACGTTAGATGAGCGTTGTTATACGCTCATCTATCATATATATATATATATAAGTATATATACTTTACTGGACGTAAAAAAGTAATAAGAAAATTAGTAAAGCGCTATTTTCGAAGAATTATTTCTAACTAAAAAGAGTGATGAAAATAATGTATCAGTGGTGGTTCGTATATAAAATTCGGTATAGCCGAATATAGCATTCTCACTTATTTAGTAATAAAGTAGATCTTTTTAAAACTGATATTCAAACTAAACAGAATTATTACAGAATAAGATAGAGCATGTCTCCGAAAATACATTCTAAAGTTCTTAGAAAAATTGGATAAGGATAATTTTTAAAACACGAAGGTCAAAGGTATGGAATATTTGAAAGTTTTAAGGAAAACATAACAAAAACTTAATTATTTTTATCAGGATTTCGATAAAATTTTACGGAAATATAACTGAAAGACTTTCGTTGATTTGAGTGGTAAAAAAGGCCAATTCAGTCCCCAACTGAGCTTGGGATCAGCATTTATTTAAACGCACCTATTCTTAAATATTTGTAAAGTAAATTTTATTAATTAATATCATGGACAAATAAAGTTATAATTTCTTCATTCTGACAAGTAAGTCAAGTGCGATAAAAAATAATTTTTGTGATGTTTTCCTTAAAAATTTTAAATATAGCAAATTTTTAACTTTGACGTTTTTATTTTAATGATAATCCTTGTCCAGTTCTCCTAAAAAAAAATTCAGAATATATTTTATCAGATATGGTTTATGTTATTGTGTAATAACTTTATTTAACCTGAATATATGTTCAAAAAAAAAAAAATTACTTTATATCTAAAAAGCTGCAAAAAATCTTTTTGCTAAAATCGCAGGTACGACTTAGTCATACAAGGTATTCTTTTTTAATTTTATTTCTTGTAGTGTTGTCTATAAACTCACATAGGTTTATTCCAACTTTTTTTTAATTTATTTATCAAAATTTTTAAAAGTTTGAAATTGGAGTTTTGAAACAGTCTTAAACAACACTTTTTAACCAAGCATGGAAAGATGGTTGAATTATCCTCGAGAAAAGCATATTTTGCAGTAACTATGATTTAAATTTAATTTTAAATAGCATTTCATTTAAACATTTCTCAAAAAATAAAAATTTGTTTCACTCCTTACACAGTGGTCTAAAACACATTAATGGTCTGAGAAAAACTTTAACATTTTTTTTAACAGATTTTTTTCTTTTTATGTCCTGTTTGATTAATAATTATAGCAAAATTTTTCAAAAAAACTGTCAAAAAGCCACATTTTCCTCATATAAACGCACCATAGAAACTTCAAGTCTGATGCGGCACAGGTTAACGATAAACTTAGACTATTTCATTGCTTGTTAATAGAACAATCATTTATAACAGCTGATCCCAGCTGACCACAAAATTCGATAACGATATCCCATTCGAACTTTTCGCGAACATTTCTCTGAAAAAACATTCGAGAACGACTATCGTTGGCGATCCGAACTTACCCGTCGCTCACTTTGTGGCAGCAAATCTTTCGATCTGGAAGGTTCGTCTATTGTATTAATAGTGTATCTTTAGCGATATTAATAACCAAACGTAAAAATATACGTTAGTGATTCGTTTAATTATGAAAATTATTCAATAGTGATATCGTTGACGACTTGTGATTATTATCATTGGCAATAGTTTGAAAGCGATGGTTTTATATTTTGTTTCATTTCTATTTTGTTCCCAATATAAAATTAAAAGCTGATTTAATTTTTAAGGTTATATTTTATTTCAAACTTTACACAATAATTCAAATATAAAAGGAGTATAGATACATAATTATAAATTAAATTTCAAAAATAGTAGTTCATATAATGAACAATAAAATTAATAAAGACATTTACATAAGAGTGGTAATATTTGAAACATTTTTTCCAAATTTCAAGTTCAACCAGGGGAGTCATTACTGTTTTTTCTCTCAATATTATTAATTCTTCTGTTGTTTAAATCCACATTTTTAGTGCAACATTTTCTGAATTAATCTGCAAAAAAAATATATTAGATATTTAGATAAATATAGCGATAAGTAGCGATATTACTTACTATTTTTTTTTTTTAATTTTATTATAATATTTTTTTTATTAAAAATTGTTGACAATTTAATTAACATCATAAATTTTATATCGCATTATATTTTACAACCGATCGCTATGAACTATGACTGAAGAATAACATTACCTACATTCCTTTTGGTTTAGATTTTGCATGCACCAAGAAGCAAATACGTTGCATTTTTATTTACATAAAAAATCCTCGAGAAATTTGTTAAATTAGACAATTTCTCGAAACATTTAGTTTCGATATTTTATTTAGAAAAGTTGAATAATTGAATATCGATATCTTTAAAATTCTCGAAAATTACATGAATGTTTACTATCGAGAAATTGTCGAGAAAAGTTCGATGCTACGAACATTGATAATTAATATTATCCTCGAAAATATTTGTTTCGAAAATTCTTCGTTTTTATCTTCATTTTTAGCGAACATTCCCTAATATCGGTCAAGCGGGTTATGATACAAGTTTCTCACTAACATATAAACATGTTAACAAAAAGCGAGTGAGGTCTCTTAGATAATTAAGATAATTCACAATTAAGAGATAGTTTTTTACTTAAATATTTAGCGATTAAATTTTATCGTTGAATGTTGTTTTTGAGCTGTCGATCATCTCGTTTTATTTGCTAATTTAAGCGGCCAATGTTGTGGTTTAAAACTTGTAAAATATTTATATACACACTTATAAACATATAGTGGCGACAAGGTATACATGCATATATTTAAAGAAACATAAAAAACTATAATAATTTAGAAAATTAATACAATTAATTTAATTATTATGTATATAACAAAACTCTAACTTGTGAGATCTAAGTACTCCCGACGTAATAAATCTCCCTGACGTCGTCACAGACAATTTATCAAAGACAGCGAGTGGTTGCATTTTTGAACCTTTGGAAATTCCTTTGCTAAAGATTACCAAACACCGACTTTATAACATATTTCTCTTAAAATTTAATTTATTATTCCAAATTTCCATAAATAATAATAATGATAATAATAATAAATCTCTGTATTTTCTTCTTATTAAAAAGCCTGTTGTTTTGATAACAACATGTGATATTTGCACATATTACCATTTTTTTTGGTAGTATGGCAATACTATAGTATATAATCTCGTAATTAAAACACAAATTGCGAATTAGATTAACTAATCTAATTTTTAATTGGCATTTAATTCTGAAGTGAAAAACTGGTTCTAAGAGATTTCAATTAAATTTAAATATATATATACGTTACAATCTGGAAATTTCTAATACGTTACAAAACACATAAGGGCAGCCAAATGGAGATCTTTGACAATAAATCAAAAATCAGAAACGAGTTTTATGAAGTAAAAGTTATATCATTTGAAAAGAACAATTTTCTGCATAATGTTTTTTCTGGTTATGACGAAAGTTCAAAGTTGAACAAAAAAATGTTATATGTACAGAAAAAATTATTACCTTAAATTTTTCAATTAACACAGTTGATTAATTTTACATCAAAATTTAATTAATATATTTCTCATTTAAATTTTAATCCATTCAATCATCTACTTGATTGATTTAATAAGTTTTTAATTGGGATAATTTTTCACAGTTATTAGTAATTGACAAACAATTTTTAATTGAATGAATTATTATGGCGATTGGTTACTTTTTTCGGTGTGTTTAAGTGCATTAAATTGTTTTCTTAAGGTATAAATTTTAATCAATAATTAACATGTTATATATTACAAAAATATATAATTTTTTGTAATTATAATCTTAAATGTTGCCAAGAATTATTTTCCGAACTCTTGAATAATAAAGATGCTACGTGATCTAATAGACAACTCATCGATGAAGGGTAATTTTTTTTATAAATTTTGGCCGATTTAATTTTTTAAAAAACAAAAAAGTAACAAAATTTCCTATTTTCCTCCATATATTTTTTATAGTATTTTTCAACAAACTGCGAATTTTTGTAATTTTCGATTTTAAACTATTTTTAATGTATTTTTTAATTTGTTTTACAGCTCACAATTTTGCAAGTAATTGAATGAAATTTGGTAACAAAAATTTTTTTGGTGCAAGAAAAACGACATTGAAATTAATTGTGATCAGTTCATTATTTCACCTCGCTCCCATACAAAGATTTTTCCCCGAAAAGAGCTTTAACGTTAAAAAAATATTGTAAAATTTTGATGAAATTTAGCAATAATTCATTTTTGGTATCAGATTTCATAACAATTGGTCCACATTTTACAATAGTTCTTCTCGAAGTTAAATTAAAAATATTTAAATGACATAATAATTTTAATATGAGATTGAAATTTGGCACAACTAATTCTCATTTATAAGATTATAAAGATTTGCGGGTATCGGAAATAATGACAACACAGTGGTATGTGTGGAAAAATATATTTTCCCAATTTTATAATTTTCAAATTTGTTGATTAAACTTCAGAATAGTTAATTTTTGACACGCATTTATACCCTTTTTTAATTATTGAATGATAAAAATATATCTATATACTTTCATATTCACCCAAGAAGGAATTGGGAAAATAAAGTAAAACCTATTTGTATATTTTCATTGCTTTTTCATTAATTTTGTTCGGTGGTATAATATTTAAATATATTAAAAATCTAGATTATCTTTTCAACGATAACAGTCACATATATTTAAATACCGCTGTTGATTTAACGTCATGTCTGGTATACCCTTGCCTCTATGTGCAAACCAGAAAATTCGAATACGTAACAAACTAGAAAATTATAAGAATCTTTATTTTTAACTCATAAAACTATGAGCTGGAACCACCAGATGACAGGGTGTGGGCCTTAGCCGAGTACGCAAGACGGAATGGAGTACGTCTATTGCTCGGTTGCGATGCTAATGCACACCACATTCAATGGGGTAGCAGGGATACCAATAAGAGAGGTGAGTCAACATTTGATTTCATTATTACGAATGATCTTTTAATCTGTCCCTACGTTCAGGACGAAAGATAGGAATTCGGTAATAGACATCACATTGACTAACTCTAGGGACCTAGTTGAGGATTGGAGGGTGACTATGGGGTGCACTTTCTCTGACCATGGCAGGATAACCTTTAATCTGAACTTCCTGGGTTCTGAAGGGAAACCTTTTAGGAATCCTAGAAGGACGGATTGGAACGCCTTCGGGCGGGATCTGGGGTCAAGATTGACTGGAACTCCGATGGAGTTCTTGTCGAGAGATAATCTTGACGAAGTGGTGGAAAGGGTAACGGGGTCTATTAACAGAAGCTATGAGCTTAGAAGACATTAGAAGAGCTAAAAGAGCCTCGTGGATTAAGTACAGCGAGGCCATTGACTCTGTCAATGAACTTTCTAGATTCAGAAAGATACTGTCAAAGGACCCTAGTGTTCCTGGGAGTATCCAGAGATCAGATGGTTCATGGACGGAGTCTAGTTCTGAGTCACTTAATGTGCTTTTGGAAACCCATTTTCCGGGTTGTAGCGATCCATTGATGGAGGAATCAGGTGAGGGAGAGCACTTCTTCACAGAGTCCACCAGTGGGATAATTGAAACAGTGGTAAGAGACCTGATTACGGTTGAGAAGGTCACATGGGCGGTGAATTCGTTCGAGCCTTATAAGTCACCTGGCTCGGATGGTATTTTTCCGGCCATGTTGCAGAATGCACCGTTGGTGGTTCGTCTACTACTGGTTGAAATCTTTAAAGGGTGTCTGGTACATAGACATATACGAAGGGGGTGGAGAGAGGTAAGGGTCATATTCATACCTAAAGGTGGTAGGACCTGTCACTCGAAACCCAAGGACTATAGACCTATCAGCCTATCGTCTTTCCTTTTGAAGACTTTAGAGAGACTGATAGACCTATATTTAAGATCTTCTGGTAGCTCCAGCATCATGAGTAGTGCTCAACATGCTTATCTGAAGGGTAAATCTGTGGAGAGTGCGCTGAGTGATGTGGTGGGTTATATAGAACAAGGACTTCGGTATAAGGAATATACCATGGCCGCGTTCTTGGATATTGAGGGAGCATTCAACAATATCAAGATTGACGCTATCAAGCAGGCGTTGGTGGATCTTAAGGTACATGACTTCTTGATCGAATGGATAATACTCATGCTAAGCAACAGTATTGTCAATTCAAGCTTGGGTGGAGCATGCTTAAGAAAACTAGTGACTAGGGGGACTCCACAAGAGGGAGTACTCTCACCCCTGCTGTGGCTAATAGCTGTCGACGTGATTTTGCGTCAATTCGACAGCAGAGGACGGAAGATCGTGGCATATGCTGATGATGTGGTCATATAGGTAAAGGGAAAATTTCTTTCCACAATCAGTGAGATCATGCAGTCCGCGCTGGGTGAGCTGTCCTCGTAGGCCGCTGATAAGGGGTTGGGAGTGAACCCGGAAAAGACAGAGTTGGTTCTGTTTACTAGGAGGTATAAGGTAGAGAATTTCAGGCTACCGGTACTGTGTGGAACTGAACTGAGGCTTTCTGTCTGATGGCAGGCACTGGAACGCAAGAGTAATAGGAAACTTTTGTCGAAGGCACAGAGGTGTGCTTCGATTGGCATTACAGGTGCAATGTGAAGCACACCACAGGCGGCTCTGGATGTCATACTTCATCTCCTACCCATTGAAGAGTTTGTGAGGGGTATGGCAGCAAGGAGTCCGCTGAGACTTAAGGAATTGGGACTATTAGGTTCATCAAGAGCAGATCACTCCAGGGTAATATACGAGATCAGCTATGGTGAGGCTAATCTGTATTCCATGGGGGCATCAGATTACATGGCCACTGAATCAGACTTTGGGGTAAATCCTGTCGTGGTGATACCTGATAGGGAGATCTGGTCCGGCACTGAGAGACTATATGAAGGTTGTGCAGTGTTCACGGACGGATCAAAGATGAACGAAGGTACTGGGGCGGGGGTCTATATTATGGGCACGGATTTGAAAGGCTCTTTTAGACTCCCTGATGAGTGCAGCGTTTTTCAGGCTGAGATTCTCGGCATCCTGAAAGCCGTAGAAATAATCAGGCAAAACATTGCGAGGGGTACCGAGGTCACTCTCTCTGTGGACAGTCAGGCGGCTCTGAAGGCCTTGGGGACACATTTGGTGAGATCCAGGCTAGTTGCTGCCTGTAAAAAGACACTAAGAGAGCTGAGAGGACTACACGGTGAGACTCTGCTGGGTGCCTGGCCACTGCAATATTTCAGGCAATGAACTGGCAAGGCAAGGCGCAGCAAAGAATGTCTCGGAGAGGGAAACCTATGTGAAACCACCCCTAAGTTTCTTCTATGGGAAGATCAATGATTGGATCTTGGTCAGAACCAATTCGGCTTGGGAGAGTAGAGTGTCGAGGGCGATATGCAGGCACTAGCACTCTCCTGGGCTTGAATAGGAAGAGCTTAAGAATCATGATAGGGGCCATAACGGGTCACTGTTTGATAGGGAAGATGAGGTCTAGATGGGACGCTAGCAATTCCGATTTTTGTAGAATGTGTGGAGACGTCGACGAGACCGAGTCTATTGAGCACATTGTGTGCCATTGTCCACGATTGCAGCATCGTAGGATGAAATGGCTGGGTAGCCAATTCCTCGGCGGGCTAAGTTACGTTCAGGACGCAGATCTTGTAGACGTCATAGGCTTCGTCATGGGAATCGACTGCTTAAGGGAGAATCAGGGGTATAACCCTAGGGGGACTGGTAACATTGCTAATCCCCCTATATGATTCGTTCACATTCCTACTCTTTTATCTTCTACTTCTACTCTCCTATTTTCTGCATTCTATATTCTATATTTCACAGCTATTTCAACGAATGGACTCACAATGGACCGGGATCGGTCTCTGGGTGGAGATGTGGTACTTTCTGGTATCACATCAACCTTCTCTATCTATCTATCTAACTCATAAAACTATAAGTTTATATAAAACAATATAATATTTTTTAAACCTAATATATACACACAGAAAACAAGGTTTTTAGAAAACGTTTACAATAACATAAATTTTATGAAAATGGTAAATATTTTATTTCAGTTATTAAAAAAATTGTAAATCCTACAAGTTTTTTATGTTTATAATAATCCTACCAAATTTTATTGTTAAATAGACCTTATGCCAGCTTACACACAGTTTCCAAAAAATCAACCGGAATAACAAACCAACCACCGATATCAAAATTTAATGTACACATTTACTGGGTTATAATTATATAAATCTTGGATTTTTTGGCGATTTGTAAATAGTTAATTCCTTAACTTCTTAACTTCGAAAAGAAGGCAAGAAACCTAATTCTAAACTTTTGGTAATATTTTTTTTGAAACTTTGTCATTTTTACCAAATAATTATCTACTAAAATTAAATTGTCGATATATAGTGCCTTTCCGGTGAGTCGACCAAACATTTTGGGTTTTTCTTATGAAACTGCTTTCTAAAGCTTCAAGTCCTAAACAAGGTGAAGGGGAAACGTTACCAAAAATTGCATTTTCACAATGTTTCTAAGATTCCTAAGCAGATATGTATATTTGTACATAGTATTTTATGTTTTCTTCTTTAATTAAAATAAATAAAAAATATTTTGTTTTGGTTATTCACAATAAGGTATATATTATATGTATATATTTTCATCCCTAGTACAGAATTGTTTTTTAAAACAGAATTACGTGTTAGTACTTGGAACCGACAAAATTTGATTGTCAAAATATTCGGTTGCTACAAAGAATTTGTTTCCTCTGTGTATATTTAAAATGTATCCCGTATTATGAACTTTGTGTTAATGACAAAATTATATAATAAAAAATTTATTATTATTTTTTTCTTGACATTTATATATTAAAATTATATTTTTTTTTAATTTGTTTTGTTATAGTTTTGTCATTAATCATAAAGTTCAGTTTTATTTATTTTCTCTTTCAAAAAGAAAAATGGTAATATTGATGAGAGTTTGACCAAGTAAGAAAAGTAGACAAATTTCTTTGTATTCATTTGAATTTGGAATAAATATATTGAAATGTCAAATTTGTTACCACGGTAGACAGGAACGACGTAAAAGTTTCATTTACCTTTCAATCCCACTGTGCACATGTAATATACATACATATAATTATGTAAACTACGTATATCACTACCTCATTATTATCAAGTGTATCACTTAAACACACGTTTATTTATTTATGATTTACACAGATTGTTTTTATTTGGTTCTCTTTCATTATTGTTTTTATTTATTATTTTTGTTTTTATCTTTTACACTTGTTTTACTTTGAATTCTATGTGAATTTTCTTATTTACACAACTTAAAATCCAGGTGTAAAATTTCATTTATTTGATGCTGTTATTGTATTTTCATCATCATTGTGTTATATTAACTTCATCTTTATGGCTCATAATATTATTAATTCATCACTCCGATTCCAGATATAACCCAATGTAGAGTAACGTGTACCTATAAAATACATATGTGTAGCAATTACACTGTCATTTATTTCAATGTGTGAGTGATATGAATGTAACATGTGTTGTTCATTAAAAATAATATTTCAATTTCTTCTTCACTCTATCATCTCTTTATTCGTAACTTTCTCAATAAAATGTTGTTGAATTCACATTTGAAAACGGTAAAAGCAATGGTACACCACTGCGGTCAGTGTTGCCAGATTAGGGGATTTCTCCAAAATTGGGGATTTAAACTTTCATTTGGGGAGAGAATTTCGTAGGGAGGGATTTGGGGATTTTCGTAAAATTTGGGGATTCT
Source organism: Protocalliphora azurea (assembly GCA_932274085.1). Taxonomy (NCBI): domain Eukaryota; kingdom Metazoa; phylum Arthropoda; class Insecta; order Diptera; family Calliphoridae; genus Protocalliphora; species Protocalliphora azurea. The sequence goes on along the minus strand of OW026521.1, from coordinate 53,505,670 downwards.
TTATTAAATAATACATTTATTCCATTTTCGATAAATTTTAATATTTAAAGAAAAACTTCAATAAATTTTAAATTTTGTAGATAATTGCGATGAATATGATATGTAAACATTTTTCGTTAAGTATTCTATTTATAAAATTTGTTGCTAGTTTTCCTTTTAAAGGAAATTTTCAATGAATTTTCTATCTACATATATATAATTAAAATATATATATTTAGTGAAAATATTGGATTGATTTCTACGTATAGAAAATATTAAATTATTATTTGTTGTTTATATGCCGTTTACACAAAATGAAAACTAGTAGTTTTTGACTTCATTCGTTTTTTTAATGAAAAACTACATTAATTTGGTTTGTATAATGTAAGCTGTCATTAATAAGCTACTAACTAGATGGTTTTTGAATAAGGGGGACACAAAGTGGGGTACCTCTGGCATATAAAATTTTGGTTTTTTACGCTATTTCATATATTTATATCTTCTTACATCTTTTTATTTTATCTTTTATAGTTTTCAAGTTATTTCTATTTGAATTTTTTCACATATAGCCCAACATTTCCCGACTGACTTTGTTAGATTTTTATGTAATTAGAAAAAAATTATCTATCGAATAAAGAAAACTTAAAGTTAATATCATTACCGATTTTAAAATAAAATACACAGTACAATAAAATTTTATTTAAGAACATATAATGATTTTGTTTTTTCTGAAAAGTATCATCACGAAGATGATGATGCTTTATGTTTTAATATTCCAAAAAAAATACCATGAATTTAAAAAAATTTTAAATTTTTTTGCCCTCCATCACTTGAGGATATCTTAACTAACAAAGGTTTTATAACAGATACAATGAAATCTCACATAATGGTAGTAGAGTTATAGGCGAGTTTAAGTTTTGAGCTTGAATTATATAGACCTACCGGGTCAGGACCTAATGAACCTGATTCGTTATATCTGAACCGATTTATGTATTGTGGATTCTGCTTGTCGAGATCTACAAAAAATAACGTATGCATATCTTGTCTATTTTATTTACGTGATAGAGGCCCTTAAAGGTTAAAACTTTTACTATTTAACGTACCTTGGTGAAATTTTTTTTCCATAGCGGCTCCAAATTTCCCCCGGAAAAGGATTGAGTCCAGATTTTGTGCATATTATTAATATTTAATTATGCAATAAAATTTTTTTCAGTGGATACTTTTGAATGAAATTTTACATCTTTGTCAACATAAATCCCTTAATTGTCAAAAAAACATTTAAAAATAAGATTTTTTTGTTATATCTTCCCAACCAATATCTATTAACAAAAAAATTAAAAGCACATTATGCTACATAAAATATATAACTTTTTTCTGATTCCAGCTTTGCGATTTGAAAAATTACGGCGAAAATTGGAAATTTGATAAAAAAAATTAGGCCTTAGGGGAAACCTGGTTCTCACAATTTAAATTATTTTCCTTTAAAATACTTTTTATTTAGTTATCTTTTAGAAAAAATATAAATACTATACTATATAAGTTACTTAAGAAAATTTTTATATAACACAAAAAATAAATAATGTGACCACTTATTTAGCAAAATGGAAAAAAATCGACTTCTTTTTCAAAGTTAAAATTTAAATGCCTATAATTTTTACTTTTACTAAATACTTTTTCCTTTTCAAAATTTTGCTATTTGTGAATAAAATAAGAATAACTTCAAAAAAAATCGGTTGAAATTTGGACTCACTATGAAGAAAAAATTTCACCAATGTACGTTAAAAAGTAAAAGTTTTAATCTTTAAGGCCCCATATCTCGTAAACTAAAAGAGACGTATGTTTTTATAGATCTCGAACAGCAAAATACTCTCATACAAAAATCTTTCAAATCGGTTCAAATATCGTGTCAATCGAAACAAGATCGTTTTAAAACATTTAAAACCTCGTAAAGCTGCACCGATAGGTCTATATGATTTAAACTCAAAACTTAAACTCGACTATACCTCTACCATCACTTTCATTGAAATCGAACCGAAAGTGCCTAATTATTCCATTTAATTTTTTTGGATCGCACATGGTACGATGTTTTGAAAATTTCATGAAAATCGATTCTGGAACATACAAACAAACATAAATTCATTTTTATATATTGTCGGCAGCTGATGGAAAGTCCTATATGCTTTCCGAGTTTTTTTTTATTGAGCCTTCAATTTAAATTTTAATATATTTTTAAATATCTGGATTAGTTCCGATGTTATCTGGATTAGTTCCGATGTTCATACAATGCTTTTTTCACTCTCCTGAAAAGTTGTTCAAAAACATATAGAACTTTTTGTCAACGCACCGACGATATATAAATTATATTATTACGTTTTTACCCTTCACGTTTTACTTTAAATATACCGGGGTTCCTTTACTTGCAAATAATAACAAGTCAACACTGTTTTGCTATAAATCCAAAGACGCAGCTCTTTATTTACCCACAATATTGCTGGATAAATGAATTGTTGTATAACTTACACACAATGACTTTCAAACTATCAACTCAAGTTTATTACTCAACGACTGACTGGTAACGTTACTACGGCACTCAATCCACAATCTTACATTCGCTAAGGGCTGCCAGATACTTTTTTTGGCCAAACCCAAAATTTAAAAAAAAATTCCAAAAAAATCCCCAACTAAACAAAAAAAAAGACGTTTTATCATTCAAAATAATTATTTTTTTACTTTTAACAAGTATTTCGTCAGTGCGGTGACGAAGAATTCTATGTGGAATTTTCTGATTTTTTTATTATTATTATTATCGCATCTTGTATCATTATTACTCATACGTTCACCCACAAAAGCGTTTTGAATTACCTCAACGTTTTTCTTTTTGCTTTTTACTACACAGAAAATCCTGTGAGTATATTTTTTTAATTTTTTGCCATTCGCGAATGCCAAAATATTTGGATTTTTTTCAAAGCACAAAATTTTCAAATATCCTAACGGAAAATACAGAAATTGAAAATGAAAACAAAGATTGCGAATTGCAAAATAAAATGGCTTTTTGTTCTCCTGAGAAATAGTAAAAAAACACATACACAGAGAAAACAGATTCGTTGTGGTAACTGAATTTATTGCCAATCGAATTTGTGCGGTTCCAAGTACTATTTACATAACATAATTTAATTGTGAGTACTGAATGAATGTGGTACATGCAACTGATTTTAACAAATAATTCAGAAAATTATATTGTGAATCAAAAGCAAAAAAATGTATAACTATTTTAACATTTTGACATTTTATTTTATATTTTTTATTTTATTGTAATATAATTTTATAATATGTAATAAAATATATCAATATAAACGATAAAGGCTCCTCCTTTTCTTGCTTCACTTAGGTTTCTAAAACATTAGGGGATTGGATTTATTAACAGCTCAGCAATTGATAGTGGGTTTGAATTTTCACATAACTTTTTGTATATCGGAACACAAGAATCGTTTTGTTTCTACATCTCTCAAATTATGTGTTGACGTGTAAAAACTTTTCCCAATTAAAAAATATGATTAATGTATCATAATAAATCAAGTCAAAAGTTATTTGCCATAGTTTTAGAAGACTTGGATAGCTTTAAGACCATCTCAGACAGATAAATAGTATTTTATTCTATCTTCTCAAAAGTTTAATTAATAGCATAACCTACTACATATTCGTAACACCACTAGTTGCCCCTAGACTCTAGAATAAACAAATCTTATACTTTTATAGCAATTCAGGATATTCCATTCCGCTATGAAAAAAAATTTTCAATGAAAAACATTCCAAGCTGTAAATATCCAAAAAGATACAATATACATACAATTTTCTTACCTTTTATGTTTTTTGACTACCAGTGGTAAAGTAGAGTAAGAAGGTCTTAAAAACACCTTCTTTTCAATTTATATTTTAAAAATATTTTAAAAATATAGATAACAGAATAAAATTAATTTAAAAATGTCAAAACAAATTTTACCAAATATTCGGTTGCAAATCCCGAATTATTTTTCTTATCTCTTAACCAAATTATTAGTTCTTTTTATAAAATAAATGACTGACGCCACCAATACGTAGAACAAAAATCAAGGTCTCATTTTTTAATTATTTTAATTAATTTTATAAAGATAAAAAATTGTTTTACTGGCTAAATTTTCTTTACAGGAATAATAATTCCATCATAATTATAATTAAATTTTTTTTTACTTTTACATATTTTATGTAATTTTTATAAAATATTAGTTTTTTTTTTTTTTTTTTTGTTAATATTATATTGCTGGAGCAATTTTCCAACTAATCTTTTTTCTGTGTGTAGGACTTTTCATTACCTCACCTACGATTGTTGTTTTCTCTTTAGAGATAATTTTTGAATGAACATTTTTACATAATTACATATATATTTTAAGAATAAGTGCATAATTAAACTTCATATTCAACATCTGAATTGAAAGAATTGGTACTATACATATCTTTAGAATTAAAATTATTCATCATATTGGATTAAACTTTTACCAACAGATTTTATTAATATTTACATATTAATTAGCAAGGTATTATCCAGGGTAGATATTTGTGCAAAATCTTTGTTTTACTATTGTTACTGTTCTTGGAAATATACACTGGTGCATATTCCTATAAACGCATTTAAAATTTTTGTTTTTCTTTGAGGTATATTCTTAACCAAAAACAATGTTGTGTTGTTGCATTAACTCGCGATATAGCGGTACTTTTTTATGTAAAAAATATTTATGTCTTGCTTTTGTTGTTTTCTTTAATTGAGCAATCAGAACATATTGATAATCATTTCAGTGGAATATTCCTATAAACGCAGTCGAGAAAAATTTTTCTAAAAAGTTATTGCAAAAAAAATATAATAATAATAATAATAATAAATAATAATAAAAAATTTTAAGAGTTTTAGTTGTTAGTTTCACTTAAGGTAAGTTTCTGATGACATCTTTGTTTATTGGAAATATTTTGGTTCAATTGGGAAATTTCATCAGCTTAAAGGATACCCAAAGGAAAACTTCAAATTAAATTTTTTCGTGATTAGGGCTTTTCTAACAGAGAAATTGTACTAAAATTTAAACGTTCGGAAGGAGTTATTCGAGGATTTCTTAAGAAAGGTCAGAAATACGGGGTGCGGAAACTAAAAGAGGTAATCAAAAATAATCTGCAATATATTAATAAATAAAAACTAAACTTGACCTTCCTGTAACTTCCAAACATGTTGCACACATTGTGCGAACAGACGGTAACATAAAATAAAAGAAACCAAAATGTACGCCAATGTTAAAACAACATCAAAAGGAAAATCGTTTATAAATAAAATGTTTCTGATGAAAATAAATTTAATTTGGATGGTTCCGATTCATATTCTTGCTATTGGCATGATTTGAGGTCGAACGAAATTCGAATGTCAAAACGCAATTTTGATGGAGGCAGTGTTATGCTTTGACCTGCCTTTTTCTTTGCAGGAAAATCAAAATTATGTTTTGTTGCAACTAAAATGAACTGTGCAATTTATAATGAACTGTTGAAAGATGCTCTTCTCTCATTTATGGATGCAAAAATGGATCATGATTGTATATTCCAACAGGATAATGCTGCAATTCATTTCTCGAACCAATTTGAATCGTGATTTAATGAACATAGTATTCCACTATTGGACTTGCCGGCTTGCAGTTCGGCCCGTAAAGTTGATGCAAGAAATGCACAAAATGACGGAGTTAAAATTAAAAATTAAGAAACCCTGGGAAGAAATTGACAGTGATTTTCTTCAAAAGTTAGTCGAATTAATGCCGGACGGAATTCTTGAAATTGTCGAAAACATAGGTTCATCAACACATTATTATTGGTTCATTAGTTTAAGTGCGTATACGGGAAAATGCCATAAAACATGGCATAAAATTACTTAAAAATAATGTACATTTTAAGTTTTTTGTTATTAATTTTTTAAGTGAAGCCAATAAATCATTTTAAAATTAATTTGTAGCACCTTAATTATTTTTTATTGATTAAAAAAATTGATGTGCGTTTATAGGAATATGTACCAGTGTATACTAGGCTTTCTTTATTGGAAATAACTTTTATTAGGAACAGTATTATGAGATTTCTAAGGCGATTTTTTTTACAAAAATAAATAAGAAAACATTTATACACCATATAAATATTTTACAATTTTTATGCTTTTCTGCAACAAAAATGTCCCAATTTTTGAGTTAAAATCACAAATGTAGCGACCCTGCATCCCCTTATACTAGTGATCAGGCTAAAAATTATTTTCTATAATTTCCCAGTAACTTCAAGAAACATCCCAGCAGTTTTGGTGGCTAGTTAGAAAAGGTAAATTTATAGAATTCCTCTTAGTTGCTACATTGAATCAGTCACTTGACAAATTTTTTAACTGGTTACTTTACTAGCAACATGGCTAGAAAGTCAATTGACAACCCAGGACCAAAAAGTGGCGACATAGTAGGTAGTTCGATAAAACATTGAATTTTTTTCGAATGAGTTAATTAATAACACGCTGTTACAGTGAAAAATCACTCGAGAAATGACATCGAATAGGTTATAGACCTTCTTGAGGACATTATAAATAAGTTTTAAAAATTTGCTATACACCCTAAATATTTCGAGTTATTCGCAAAGAACTGTTTTTGAGTAGGCTCTTGTATAAATATATTTAGAATTCTGTTATTTTTTTTTATTTTTTGTTCATTTTTACTTTGGAACTTCTTTGTAAAGTAGAAGAAACAGACCTTTTGTTTTGAAAAATTTTTCGAGTTTAACTGCGATTTAATACAATTTTTCCAATAAAAGCCTATACAACGATGCAATAATTTTTAAGGGTATTTTTGTTATGAACATAACCAAATTTAATATATTTAAATTGGACTGTAGAACTTATTCGATTTTATCTGTAATAACTTACTAAAACTATCCATACATTTTTAATTTTATCCTCAAAAAGTAAAAACCAAGTAAAAAATAAAAAAAAAAATATTTTGTCCTATAATATATGAACAATTTTTTAATAAAGTTTAGAAAATGCTTAATAAATAGATATACATACATGCAAAATAAATTATTCTAAGCAGCATATATTTGCCATACAAATGTGTGAAAATAGCTTAATTTTGCTAGGAGAGGCCAAGTTTCTGTTTAATTTTAAGAAAAAGTATAAACTTTTTTTAAAAGTATTTGGTATCTAAGAAAATGTCAGAAAATGGAGATTGATAGTTTATAAAAAAAGTTAGTGGAATGTGATTTAATCCTCGAAGGACTTAAAATTTAGCTCTTAGGGTTTTTTTAATAAGTTAATAAGTTAATACTTAAACTTTAGTCAAATTTAAACGAATAGCGATATTTAATTAAAATTTCAGTATAACATGTACAATTTTGCCTTAAATTTAAAAACTTCCCACTTTTTTATATGAAAATACCCTAAAATCTCCATCAGTATAAAACGTGTTTATAAAATTAATCTTTTTAATTGAAATGGTCACCCTGTCGTTATAAGGGGCGTCCGTCAGAAAATAATTTTTGACTGTTTACCCTACATACGGAGATATATAATTAAAATAATTTTATATTGATCCCAGCTTTGCGATTTGAGAATTTAACAAAAAAAAAAAAAAATTTTTTTTTCAAAATTGACTAAGTATGAATAGTGGTTGTGCAGAGACCTTTGCCCCAAGCTCCTCCGGATTTACGTTACACGCATTTGCGTTAATATTTGTATAGCCCAGAATAAGGAACGTAAGTGAATAAATATTGCCAACCAGTTGGAGAAAAACACGAAAAATATAAACATTTTTAAAGTTCCAACTTCAGATTAATATAATTTTTTACTGGATCTACATATTTATATGATTCTTCCAGCATTATTATTTAGAATAAAAAAAAACGAGACTAGAAATGAGATAAAAATTTATTTCGACCTGAATATCTTTCAAACTAAAAAAGATAACCTACACTTGTAAGCGTATTTTTTGTAGAGATTTACAAGGCCTACATAAAATTTCTTTTTTGTAATATCATAAATGAATTTTTGAAGATTTTTTAAAGAAATGACACACCCGAAATGGTAAATTTTGGAGGGCCACTACCACCCTGACCCACTAGGAATCTGTATTCCTCCAAATCAACTCAGAAACACCTCATCTCTGGCTATGTGAAATTTTATTGAGATATATCCAAGTTGCAAAATTATTTTCAAAAAAAAAAAAAAAATAGCGTTTTGAAACCACTGTGTGTCATTAGCTGCTGGGTACATCTGTATGTTCATTTACATCTTCATATCCATCTTTATATAGTTATGATGATAAAAATTATGATGAAATTTGAATATTTAGTTTTATGGTACTATCTGTTTGTGCTGATGTTTGTAACACCCAAAAATATTGGTCTAAGTTCCACCTTAATGTATACCAATTTGATTAGAATTAATTTTTGAGTCAATTCAACGATGTCCGTCTGTCGGTCCGTCCATGTTAAGCTTGTAATCAAACAGGACGCAGTTTTGAAAATAATTCAATGAAATTTGGTACACATGTCTTTTATAGCACACGAATGAAGCCTATTAAAATTGGTTATTATCGGCATGTATATGTTTTATACAGGTAAAAATCTGTGTGTCAAATTTCATGAAGATCGGTCTATAATTGCACATAGATCCCATATAGACCCGTCTCCCAAATATCAATTTTACATGCATAAATCCAATACAAATATTACTTATAAATATTTTGTATAAATGGAAACTGCAGTAACAAATCGGTCCATAAATGGTCATAGTCCCCATATAAAGCCCTCTTCTGGGAATCACCCTAATGCATGTTTCATACAAATATATACATGTCCCATATAAGACCCCTCCCTGAATTTTGATGCACATACACTATGGTGTGGGGTATGAAATGGTTGGGCTTGAACGACTATATCTTTCTTATTTGCTTTTCGCTCGTATTTATATTTTATTTTTTATATTTTCTGTTTTTCATATTCATATCTTTTCGTTATTTATGATGTGTATCATCATATTGTTTCTTTGTTATTTATTTGTTGTTGTCATTTTCTTTCTTTTAGCCGAAAGAAGACTAAACAGAAATAATAAGATTGTCATAAACACGTTGCTCGTACGAACTTACTTAGATAAGGATGTGTCTACGTATTGTAAAATGTAAACAACAATGACAGCTAAAATGAGCGTAAATTCACCCACTGGTATTCATTCTTCATTTACAAATACAATAAAAAAAGGAACATGAAAATACAAGAAAAAAAATAAATTCAGAGTATTAAAAATAAAGAAAAACAGCAAGAAAATAAAATAAATAGTAAATAAATAAACAAACAAGTGAAAAAATAACAACATTAAATAGACAACAAAAACCCCATTTTATATATGAATTTTATATACTACTTACAAATACATATATATTCGTACATACCATACATTTGTATATGCGCAAATGTACCCTGTGGTTCGTGAGATGATTATTGAACTAATTATTTGACTAGAGAAAAGGAATCACCATTCACTACTTACCGATTTAAGAAACAAAATAATATGTATGTAATTATAATCAGTCAAGTCTGACTCTAAGATACGCGTTAAATTGATTAACAAAGAAAACTCCTTTTTATCCTTCGACCCAGTTCATAAAAGGATTATGCTGGGAAAAAACTTTCAAAAATTTTATATTAAAATTCACACATTGTATTTTAAAGGAACACATCGCTATCGAAAGAACTATCGGGTATTTAAAGTATCTACCCTATGGAAATTTGAACTAAAGCGACACTTCGAGTACTACGGTGGGAGTGGGTGCCATAGATACTTACACCAAGATACAAAAAACGCAATACACACAGGCTTATCTACTAGACATATGCCCCCTATAAATATTTTCTGTTGCAGAAATCACTAAGAAAAGTGTTCAAGAAACTGAAATTCACCGACAAAACTATTGCCAAAGTTTCATTAAATCATCTTCCGTCGGGAAGAACTGTTCCTCGTTGAAGTATTTTCGGGGCGACTCTAAGAATACACTTCCAGAAGTGTCGGAAAATTACTTCTTGATAAGACCTTGACGATTCTTAGAGAAATGTCGTCTTAGTCTCTTATAGAAGATTATTTTGTACTTTTACTACTTTTGTATTTATAATTATTGTTAAAGTTTTTTCAACATTTCATAATTATTTTTATTTCACAATTAAATAAGTAAATTACATAATAAATGTTTCACATAAAAATTAATTTTGCATTTAATAATAAAATAAAAAACTTCTGATTTATTACGGTATCTTTAAAAAAAAGAATAAAATATATATTTTTTATTTAAATTGTGTTTAGATTATTTTTTGTGCAAAGAAAGTGCAAGGTACTTTTACAAGCGAAGTTTTGGACCTCTTTAAAAATGCAAATAGTTGTCTCTTTGATGGAATTTTTCCTAAAATAAATTTAAATTGTATGAAAAGTGCGATATTACTAAATAAAAGTTGAAGAAAATTTACTTACTTTTCTAAAATTTCCTTAATTATCGGGAACATTTTTCTTCTTATATTTAATATTACATCCAAACTACACCTAAGTTAAATTATTGCTGAAATACATACATGATTTTAACTGCTCTCTATTGCATTGTTTTCTTTTCATAAAAAAACTGACAATCTTTCTAACATACTTCAAAAGGATTATAGCGCAATAGTAACGTATTTTGTTTTTGTAAATTTCGTACACATTTCTGCTTATCATCTAGAAGTCACTAAGAAGTGTCGCCAAAACGATTAGTGCGCAATAGCAATATATTTTGTTCTTGTTTTTCGACTTCTGGAAGATTAGAAACAAATTTTTCTTCCAAATGAAAATGCAAGCAAATTCTCGCCACACCGACAGTCATAGCAAAAACATACATACTTCCAGTCAGTCAATTACATTTAGAGTTTCAGATCCCGAAAATACTCTCGAGAATTTCTGGAATTTTTTTAAAATTTCTGGGAAACCGGAAAATTAAATATTCTCGTACTTTTAAAATTCTATAGCAAATATTGTGCTGTTTTTAACACCATATATGAATGAAAAAAATTACTCATGGTACTTGCAAGAGTTTAAATCACAAAATACAACTAGAATGTTGTTTGAGAGGAACGTTAATGTTGCATAAATTAGATTCTTGACTATTGAATTAGATTTATTTAACGAATTCAATTTATATTTTTAGAAATAAAATAGCTTCAAATCATTTTTTCCTCCTTTTAATACAATTTTCAGTTACTTGAAATTAATTTGGAATAAAATTATTTAAATATTATTCCATTTGTTAACAAGTCAGATTAAAAAATATTTCAACAGAAGTATTCGAATATACTTTTATAAAATTTACATCATTTTTATAAAATTTACTTCAACTAGTTTGAAAATAAATTTTATTTCTTTAGCTTGAATACATTTATTCTTTATTTTATTTAGTATTTTAAAAATGAAATAAAATCTGATTTGAAATATTTAACTTTTTTATTCATAGAAAATTTTTCAATATTTTTATTCAACATAAATTTGTTTGAATACTTTTAAATTTGTTTGGAAAAAGCAAAATAAGTAAAGTTAAATACGTTTAATTTGATTGGTCGCGTTATTTACTAGACTCTAGTCATTAGATTCTCCTGCACATTATTTACTGAAAAAACTTTTGAAACAATTTCTACGATATTCATTTTAACTTAAATAATTATACAAATTATATGATTTTTATACAAATCTCTTGTGGCGGAATAATTTTATTTCTTTGATTTTTTTTTAATAAAAATAACAAAATATTTATTTGAAAAATTTCTATTTGAATATGTTGTTTTCAAATATAGATCCTAAAAACTTGTTGAACTTACGAATATTATTCAAGGTTGGAATATTCAAATATAAAAAATTTTGTTATCTTTTTGTAAAAAGTATATGTTTTACTTTTGATTAAACAAAATATTTTTTTTTTTATTAATTTTGTTAAATCAGATTCAAAATTACATAAAATTTTTTTGATTAATATAAATAGAAATTTGCTTAAAAATTTATAAATTGATTAATAAATATTTTAAATTAGAAGTAAGAAAAATATTTTAATTTTTGTTTTATTCACAAGTAACACCTATGATAGATTTGTGGAAATGAATATTAAATAAGTTGAACTTCGAAAATACTCACTATTATAAAAAATTACTTGGTTAGGAGATTTTTCATTCTAACACAGCATTTTCTTTCGAAACAGAATCTCTTATTAAAGCAATGGATCTGTAAATGTTATAACATCAAAATACTTATAAAAAAAGAAAAACTATTCTCATGTTGTATTCATATAATCAACGTATATGAGATTACTTTTAAACACTATAATTGATCCAAAAAACGTTGTTGCGAACCAATTTTTAGTATTTTCCAGATTTATGTTTAACTTAGTGAGAATTAGTCAAGTAAAAAAATAAATAAGTAAATAATGTAAATTATAGAAATAAAGTGGAAATAAAGGGCAAGCTATTCATAATGAAATTTATCCAATAGATTAGGGAATATTTTTAAAAAGTTTTAGCATCAAGAACACAATAACGTAAAAATCTGAGACACAGTTTTTAACATAAATTATGAAAGGTACTAATTTTATTTGTGTAAATATTTATTATTTTTTTATCTTAGAAATAGCGTTATGCTTTTATGTTATTTAATGTTTTATTTAATAAAAAAAAATCCTTTATAAGAAATCACGACCTTTTTTCTTATAACTAAAGTTTTAAAAAATTCCTATGAATCCCGGGAATTCCCTGAAAATTCTTTTTTTATTCCCGTTTTCCGGGAAAAGAAATATTGCGAGAAACCCCAAACCCTAAGTGCTATCCAGTTAAAAGGATAGATATTAATGTCGATATGTTTTCTGTTGGATGAGTTTGTTGTGACTGACAAGTACTCTGATTACAAGCACAAAATACACTTACACAACTCACACAAAGGCAGAACAAAATCTAAGTTACAGAAACAATACCACAACAATATGAAAAACAGATGTACAGATGTGATCAATACAACAACAGGCGTATTAATCATATTGCTGTAATTCGTAAAAACTTTTTATGTTTTTTTAAATTATTTTTGGTTTAATCGACGAACATCGTAGTCTGTTTTCAATTTATACAATATATCCTAAATAACTATAGTCCTAGAGAAATCGTTAAATTGTTATTATTCTTATTTTATTTATATTTCTGGATATGATAAGGAAAAATTTTTGCTCCAGCTTTTTCATTCGGATACAATTTCGCTCATATTTATGTCCTAATATTTCCAAATCCAAAAATTTTGTATATAAAATTTACAAAAGCTATTAATTTTTGAGCCTTTTTGAATAAAAGCATATTCTTCAATATACTTTTTAAGGTAAGATTTTATACTTTTCTGAATTTTTGAAATAAAAAATTTAAATATTTGTATGACAATCTGGGAATAAAATTTATGAACATCGTATACATAATAAATTAAGCGTTTATGTTATACAAGCATTTAACCCGCTACTACTTTTGCGGACTTGTGGGAGTACTACATAGACCAGATATAAAATTGGTAGCTTTTTATTTAGAAAAAGTATAATGTAATACCAAAAGTGAAAAAGACCGAAAAATTAAACTATGACTCCTAACTCCAGTGGGAAAAGTTATAATATTGGTGTATTCAGAAAATTAATAACATACATCTCAATCGCACCTTCTAGTGATTTTAATTTCATGCATCCATGTTTGTATTTAAATAAAGAAAATCCAAGAAGTGGGATATCGTACCACTCCGTTACCGTATATGAGTCCATCATTAAAAAACACAGCCTACCAAAGTATATATGTACATCACCCAATTAAAACTAAGATTTCATAAAATTTTAAACCATTTTTTGAGTTGAAAAAAAGATATACATTTTTTTCTTACATTTCACAGTCTAGGACAACGGTTCTCAAATGGGGGTCTACGTACCCGTTGTGGTTCGCGAACATTCATCGTGAAAAACATTCTCGAATACTCAATTTTTTAATGTAAATATTATTTAGAAGTTTAAATAAAAATTCCAATGAAAGAATGAAAATATTTAAAATTGATTCTGAAAAGAACTCATTTTACATAAAAGGATAATTACCTTTACTTTTGTCTTTAATTTGTAGGTATTTTGTGCAGATACCTCGATTGAAAATATTATGCTTGATAAAGGCAACAATGATCGAATAAAGAAAGTGGTACTGTCCAATGATACAATATAAAGAAAATTTTACGATATAGCTTTATATAAATATATTATGCCCAAATTTTTTTTTATAAAGTGGTTTTAATGCTCTTTCCGAATCTTAACCATATAATAACTTCCCGTGGAATAATATATATAATAATATAATAAAATTGTTAAAATTTGCTCGAATTATGCGCCTTCCCAATGCAGAATACACAGAACTTTTATTTCGCAGAGAAGCTTGCGGACTATAAAACGACTTTATAATTTAAAGACGGAAAAATCCTTACAAAATGAATATGGATAAAATACCAAATTTATTTCACAAAGAGTTAAAATACAACTTGTGTGTTAAATTAAATTTTGAACCAACACATTTCAGAGCATTTTAATTCAAATGTTGCAAAGTTTAACCGCTTATTGGCTCCGAAGCCTTAAAATTATTAGAACAATTTTCATCAAAATATTCTTATGTAAAACTATCTTTTTCACTTTTTTTTCCACCAAAACAAGGAATCGATATTTTGGGGAAAGGGAGATATGCATTATCCGAAAAGGTTTTTTAATATTAATGATCTCTTGAAGCAAAAATATTGTCGCAATTAATTATACTATTTTGAAATTATTTTATTCTTATTTTTAAACTAATCAAAGTTGTAGCGGGTCGCGCTTTCATTGCAATGTTAAAAGGGGGTCGCGAAGCAAGGTCTTGAGAGAACCCCTGATCCAAGAGATGCCTAAAGTACATTTAACCTCAAGACTGGAAATTTCAAAGAGTTATAGAATTATAGACTGATATATACAGTACAATTTATATACTGCCTACATATATATATATATATATATATATATATATATATATATATATATATATATGTAGGCATTAACAACAATAAAATTTTTTAAAACTTATTTTAGTTAAAAAAGTTGCAAAAAGTAAAATAAATAATAGGAATTTCAAAAAGTACCAACGACATACATATTTTATATATTTGTGATAAAGAAAGAATGCGATTTAAAATTTGTTTTTACTTATTTTGGTTCAGAATATTAGTAGTGTACCAACAAAGTACCAGTTTTTTACAACCTAACCGTTCGAAGATTCAAAAACTACCAAATTAGTTCTATTATTTTTTTAGTAAAGAAGAATGCGACTAATAGGCTTTTAGATTATCACTTACACAGAACTATATAATTTATTATTTCTAGGTTAAATATTACAAAAAAAGTAGATACTAGAAGAACGAAAAAGTATATTTTACTCGCTTTGCGATTTTTAATTATTCGTCGAAAAATAGTGAAAATTAAATATACAATAATACGCTATTGGACGCCATTGGAATTTTACGAGTGTTAATTTTATTAAAACAAATACACAAAACGTTGAAAATTTAAACAAAACAAAACTAATTTATATAAATAAACAAAAGAAAATTTGTGAAAAAAAAATGTTATACTTCAGTTATATTTTTTCTTTAAAAGAGTCTTTGAATTCTCAGTATGAGAGTCGACTCAGTTTAAACGGCAGAAATGCTTGTATATTTCTCAACGGGAGGAGTGTAAAAAATAAAAATATTAATGATCCACAGTATAACAAAAGTTATTTAACCGCCAAACCACTTGAGAGAGCTTGCTCTTATTCCCCCGTAATTCAATTGTATTGAAAATAAACAAACAATATAAAGCAAACAATATCATCATCCAAAAATTGTTTAGAACACAAAATAACAGAAAATATGAAAAACCAAAATACAACAACAACTCCCATGAATTTAAAAACAAAACTACCATTGCCTTTTAATACACAAGCTTGTTAACCAATACCAACAATAACCAGTGAGAGTTTGAATGTATTTAACCCTACCAGCAGCCTAGATAAAAATGATGGTACACATGAAAGTGCTATCCCGAAAAATAAGATAAGCACTACAAAATCTCAAATTCCTTCAGGTATGCTTAGATATATGTAAGTATTAACAAAAGAAATTTAAGCCCCCACAAAAGTTTTATTTCTGCTAAGAAGCAAAAGGTAATTGATAAACCATTTTGCTCTATTGAGTGATGATATAGAAAATAATCATACAAAAGATCGTAATTTTATGTAAAAGCATTTATTGAACTTATTAGAAAAAACAATTTTCATATTGTTCCAATAAGAAAAGGTAACGTGCAAGAGACAAAAATATTAGTATACACTGAGGATTGTTACAGAAAAATCTCTCATTACCTGAACAATAGCAAAAAACACTTTACACATACCAACTTAAAAGAAGTAAAGGTTTGACTGATGTTACTAAAGTTGAAACAGTTGAAATCAAGGAGTCCCTGGAAGAGTTGGGCTATCGAACAAAAGTTGTGGTAAACATTTTAATAAAGATAAAATTCCCCAACCAATGTTTAGAGTTAAGTTGAAGTCAAACGAAGATAAATTAAAGAAAAATTAAACGCAACCTATATATTCTATGCGATACCTATTGAATCGCAGAATCACTATAGAGGAAACTCTTAAGGGAAGGGGACCTGTTCAATGTGGCAATTGCCAGGATTTCGGTCATACTAAAAATTATTGTAACCTACGTACAGTAGGTGTAGCATGTGGAGATCATCACAGTATAATATTGTGCATAAAGGTCTCAAGAGAAAATGTGGCAACTGCGGTGGCGATCATTCAGCTAATTACTACGGATGCCCAGTATATAAGGAATTATTGAAAAGATTAAGATTGAGTCAAAAGCTAAAAAGAAACGGCGTTGTTGAAGTCACCTGTAAATTCCATTACTAAGTATGGCTTCAGTTAAGCCAAATTTGAAAATTAATAAATCCTGGAAATGTTTCCTATGCCAACGTTTTAAGAAAATTCCCCAAAATTCGGAAGAGTTAGAAACCTTAATGCAAACTCTTAGGCAAAAATGTACCTCTCTAAACAAAAATATGATAAACACAATATAAGAGCTTTTAAGAGAACAGAACCAAATGATTCATATCCTCTTAACGAAAAAATGAGTTACTCTGGAATGCAAAGGGTTTAAACCAACATAAATCGGAAATATCATACTTCATGAAATAGCAAAATATTGATGTGATGTTAATCTCAGAGACTCATTTCACAAACAGATACAATTTTTATATTATTCATTCCATTTTACAAATCGTATATTAATTAGAAATCGAATATGACATTATGCCCTAGAAGAATACCTGCAGGCAACTTCCATTCACCTTGAATGTTTCACTGGTAATTTAGTGCTAAGCTCGGTTCATTTTCCACTACGATTTTCAATGACCAAGGGGACATTTGAAGAATTCTTTAGTACGCTAGTGGCCAGCTAGATTGATAAATCCCAGAGGTAGACAGCTTTATAAAGTACTAGTTTATCGACAGCCAACGTACTAGAAAAATTCAGGATCACATAGATATAGAAAATATATCAGTAGTCACATAAACACAAATCCATATCTTCAATGTGAGGAAGATATAAACAAATGCGTAAATGACATTACGTCGTTAATTAATTCAGCCATGGACCATTCGAAAAGTCAAACTTTTAAAAAAGATAATAAGCATATTTCCAATTATAACATTGAAAAACTTCATCTCGAAAAAAGAAAACTTAGAACAGAATTACAACAAACCAGATCACCAGCTGCAAAGCAGAGGCTGTCCACAGCAATTAAAAAACTAAGGAAAGCCCTTCAAATAGAAGAGAATAGCCAGAATTTCATTGAAAGTTAAACAAATAATAAATATACTAATTTTTCCTTATGGAAGGCAGCGAAAAGTATATATATATATATATATATATATATATATATATATATATAATAGATATATACTACAAGCAAGAGAGAGATGAAATTTGGATCCACTAAGGCGAGATCTTTGGAAATTCGAATTTTTAGGGGGTAAAAAAGCATAAAAACTGGTAAAATCCCACTGATCACATGAATGACCAATTTAAACGCAGAAAATTAAATAAAAGTTTACAAATTCAACTTAATATTTTTAATTTGAATTTTTAATTTTAATTAATTTTTTAAACAAAATATTTTGATTTTTAACAAATGTCACTGTGTTCGAAAATGAGACTCATTCGTGTACTATTCTGTGCAAATTTTGTAAAATTCGAACTAATACAACTATCCTAAAATATTAATTAGGGTATTCATTTTACTCGACCTTACTTACTTACTTCTTATTCTAGTTATACGATTATTTAAATGGTTTGAAAATGTTGTTTTTAAATTAATCGAACAATCGCAAGTCTTCAAATTTTACTAGTTTTTGTAACGCTTATTAAAAAATAAACAAAAACAATGCAACTTCCTGGTACAATAGTGCATTATAATGGGTATAGGAAAAGCAGATTTGGAGATTCCGTACATAAACCATCACCGTTTCTTTGTCAGATATTAATCCGAAGTAACTAAGGCGATATATTTTATTTTGGGATCTGCGTTTCCTA
This sequence comes from Protocalliphora azurea, assembly GCA_932274085.1. NCBI lineage: Eukaryota > Metazoa > Arthropoda > Insecta > Diptera > Calliphoridae > Protocalliphora > Protocalliphora azurea. The sequence goes on along the minus strand of OW026521.1, from coordinate 53,486,952 downwards.
TACCCATTATAATGCACTATTGTACCAGGAAGTTTTACATTGATACTAATTTTCGATTTGTAACAATAACTTTTGTTCCAACGATACTTACGTATAGGGCAGTACCACTTAACCCTGAAAGGTTTTAAATTTTATCATTAATGTGTATATCAAGTTCAACATCCTTGCAATACCCACTTCAAGTTAAACTACATCAGAGATTTTTTTTACATCGTCTTACGTTCATGATGTGGAAAGTAAAACATTTAAATTGCTTTCTTAAAAGACATTAAATTATAGAACAAATCAAAGATAAATTAAAATTTTCATATCTATCACAAATTAAAATTAAATTTTTTTATGCTTGATTAAAATGCTGGTAAGTGAAATTACCGGTCGGTCATAAATGGATTAAATTTACTTGAAAAATAAAAATCGAACGGGGAGAACACTTTCAAAAGTACATTAAAAAATGAATCTGCGTTTAAATATATTTTTCTGAAAACTAAATTCTTCTTTTATTATGATATTTATTTCCTTTTCAATGTCGTCAAAATTAATGAAATAGTACTTCAGCTTAAAAGATATGGATAATTAAAAATACGACTTTGGAAAATACTTAGATTTTTTATAGAATTAGAATCGTGAAAAAAACCGCGAATTTTTTGTTATTTGAAAAAATTAAAATTGATGGTATAAAGTATGTGTATACCAAATATGAACCAAATCGGCAGACCTAAGGTTATTTCTTTTTGACGTCTCATGGAATTCATGTTGTATAAAATAATATTGGCACAAAATATTGGATACTGAATATAAAAATCCTACAAAAATCAAAATATTAATTAAAATAAAAAACAGATATATTTTATCATCTTTTATATAAGTATGAAGGTCTTATTCTGCCGAAATCCTAAAATAAATTATACTACTAGTACAAATACATACATACATACATACACTGCCTACCACTTGAATAAGGAATCACATTTTTTTAATTTTAATTAAGTATATCTCCTAAACTAAAGTTCAGAAAAAAACAATTTTTTGCGCAACCAAATTTCAAAGTGTTGGCTTTAGTTTCCTGAAGAAATAAAAAATATACATATTTTGTTATACTAAAATAATGAATTTACTTAAAGACATGTATTTCTGTGGTACTATTTCGTGTGTCACTTGAATAAGGAATTCTTTTAATATTAATCAGGAAGTCTATGATTTGAATTTCTTTCAATATAAACGGCTAGAGAACTTTTAATTTGATAGTTTTTAAATAGTTTTTATTCAAAATGGGATGTGGTAAGGCGTTTAATAACTCTGAAAAAGAAAATTCTGATTTTGAAATCTCAGGGTCAGAATCCGGTCCAAATAGCCAAAAACATTAATAGAGGAAAGACAGTTATATACAATTATTTAAATAACGTGGAAATATATGGACAAAACATGAAAGGGCGGAGGAAATCGCAACAACTCCAAAAGAAAGACGAAAAATTCTTAGAATTGCATCAAATTCTGCCATGTCGGTATCAAAAATACGTGAAAAAAGTGGAGTCAGTGCCCATACATAGTCCGACGAAAACTGCAAAAAAACCACCACTTAATGAAAAACGCAAATCACAACGTCTACAGTTTGCCAAAAATATAATGACATGGTCCGACAAATGGTTTAAAGTTGTATTTTCCAATTAAAAAAAGTTTAATATTGACGGTCCCGACGGGTATAACTATTACTTCCATGACCTAAATAAGGAAGAATTATTTTTGAGCCGCAAACATAGCCGAGAGGACGGAATAATGGTATGGGGTGCCATTTCGTATTATGGTACCATAGAATTGGTTTTTGTATCCAACAAAATGACTGCAACGACTTATAAAAACATTCTGGAGGAAGCATTTCCAAAATTTAATGATTTCTTTGGACGAATACCTTGGACGTACCAACACGACAACGCCCCGATTCATACCGCCAGAGTAGTAAAACAATGGATTAATCAACAAGGTGTTCATCTTTTGGATTGGCCCCCTTATTCACCAGACTTGAATCCAATGGAAAATGTCTGGGGTTGGCTTGCAAGAAAAGTTTATGAAGGAGGAAAACAATTTGAGACGATAGAATCCTTAAAGGATGCAATAACGGAAGCATGGAGTTCAATTTCGCTAAATTACTTAGAGTCATTATACAAGTCGATGCCAAATCGCATTTTTGAGGTTATTTCTAAAAATGATGGCAGTCCTCATTACTAATTTAATGCTAGAATATAATAACTTTCATTTTTATAACCTAAAATTTAAAAATAAATTACATTTTGCTTAGTTTTAAAATATTCCTTATTCAAGTGACACACGAAAAAGTACCACAGAAATACATGTCTTTAAATAAATGCATAATTTTAGTATAACAAAATATGTATATTTTTTATTTCTTTAGGAAACTAAAGCCAACACTTTGAAATTTGGTTGCGTAAAAAATTATTTTTCTCTGAACTTTAGTTTAGGAGATATACTTAATTAAAGTTAAAAAAATGTGATTCCTAATTCAAGTGGCAGGCAGTGTACATAGCTGGTATTAACGCGAAAGGAAATAAAAGAAAATAGTGATAAAATAAAAATAATATTTATGAAGTTCCATTCTAAACACATTTTTAGTTTCAAAACAATAGTCAACAGTCATGAAAAATGAAAAACTGGTTATTTTTCTTAATGAATTTTAACGGCCGAAAAAATAGCGCTATCAATCAAAGCTGAATGCTGTAGACGATACATATTTAGGAATACATGTTTCCCTACATAGGTATTTAACAGAATCAGATTATAAGACATTTAATTGTTTGATGTTTATATCTCATTATTGAAAATATTGATTGTAATTGATTTAATCATATTTACAAAAGTGATTTTTAAGGCCTCATTTTATAGAAAACAAAACATTTTTGAATGTTAAACTTTTGTATAAAGAATACTGGAAATTTTTTTTTAGTTTGAATTTTTTATATACAAATTTTTTTCGTTTGAAACCGTTTGTTTTACAAAATGTGGCCTTTAATTAATTTGTCTGATCCATACCATTATTGGATGAAGTTCAATTTTCGTCGGATCCACTATAAATATATTTTTAGTTTGATCATCTTAAAGGCTACAGTTATGTTATGGTTTTTCTGCATCAAAAAATAATATTTTAACATAGCTTAATTATCTAATCGAAAAAGCTCTCAAATAACAATGATTTACCGCAAATTTCGTTAAATATTTTTCAGCACATCAAAGAGGATCTAAGCAAGCTAAAGTGCTATATTTGGCTGTGCCGAAAATTATACACCCTTCACCCGCGTCGAGATGAGTTATATGAAAATTAAATACATAATATTGGATGTAATTACAAATATATTTACCTATACTATATCTATATAAACACTAAAAACTTTTTTTTAATTTTGACTTTCATATAGAGTTGAAATAGAATCAAAATTTTTTAAATCCTTGTATCCTTATATATAGTATAAAAAAGAGGTGTAAGTTTGTTTGTGTATCAATCACGTCTAAAAAGCTGACCCGAATTTCATGAAATTTGACAAACAAATAGTACCATTGCTATTACCATTCACATTTTACGCTTACTTTAAAAAAATCTATTTTTTCAATTTTAGACGTTATTAATAAGCAATTTATATGAAAGGTTAGGAACAGATAGTGCTTGCACTGTAGAATTTTATAGGTTATGTTGGATCTTGATCGGATACCGCGCCCATATTTACGTCCACATTTTTAAAACATCACATATAAAGCAAATATTCATTATGGTATATATAACAGTGAGAGCCCTCAAATTTAGTGGGAACTTTTATCCTATCATATCACATTGATATGAATTTTCTCATCTAAAGGACTATTACAGTAAAAAATTTAAAAGAAATTTTCATGTCAAATTTCGAATAGGGTGAATAGATGCAGGGGGAGTAGTAGCTCTTATAAAAGGTAAATATTAGTAATTGCATCAAATAGAGTAGCGAAACGCACTGTTAAAAGCGAGTTAATTACAAATTTAATGCTTTGGAATTTTAAAAAAGTTCGCACATATTTAAAAAAGATATAATCATTTCGCTGTAGAAGAAATATTTTATAAATGTAAGACAATATTAAATTAAAAAAAGGGCCGGTAGGAAAATTTATCGACAGATTTAACTGATTTAAAAAACCGAAATTCGAAAAAAATATTTGTGATAGATTTATGAAAGAATGAGGCTCATAGCTTATATAGGAGCTTTTGTGAAAATTACAAACGGAATGACAAACTTATATATACATCTGTCTCTCTTTAAATTTATTCTTATACGATCATTGCCATTGAGTTGTTTAGAATTCGAAATATTGCGGCACATATGGTGCACATTTGCCATTAACATGAATTCATAAGTAAACGGAAAACATTCCATTTGTTTTGGTTTGTCTCACTTGTTTTAAGATTCACTGAACGAATTCACATGCAGACATTTGACAAGAATGGCGACAGCAACAAGATCCAATACAACAACGTTGATTACTATCCAGAAATCCTATTAGAATAATTATGACTTTACTAACATCATACGAATTATTAAGTGCTTGCTTTCCTTTTTTCAATCACACACAAACTCAATCAAACTGAATGCAACAACTTGTCATACTTCAACCCTGTACAGTAATGACAGTTTTCTAACAACTGCAACACAAACGTCCAACATGTACGTACACATGTAATTGAAACAAATGTGTTTTATTGGAACTTTCAACATGCAACAAATTAAGAGAATTGTAAAATATTCGAACATTTAACAAATCAACTTTCGAAATTCAAAGCAACACATTCAGCCATTTCGGATTTATTTCGAAAAGTAAGCTAAGGAAAATATTTAAGAGAGCAGCAATACAAAAATTGCTGAATATGCATGTTTCATTTGAAAAAGTGGTTGAATTTTTGAAGTCTCATTGGACTATGTGAATCTTATTTATGCAGAAAAACATTTAAATACACTGACATTATACACTCTCGCTCTCTCCATTGGAACCTTGAATAGAAAACATATTTTTCTTTACTCTTTATGACTTCTATAGTTATTGTAAACGGTTTCTAACATTTTTCAAAACAAACAGTAGTTAGTTTATAAAACATACTCATGAGTAAATAACGTTTAGCGAAGGATCGTTTACAAATCAGTTTTGGTCGGAAATTATTTTGTGCTCCTGATTGAAATTTTCAAGCTACAAAAATTTAATTAAATTAGTTTTAGCAAATATATTCGTATATATGCTAAATGTTTCCAGTAAAAATTGCAAAAAATATAATCATACATTTTATAAAACTTAGTGCATAATAATTTATTTCATCAATTAAATTACTTATTTAAATTGTTGCTCATAAATGCCTTAACTATGAACTAATTTTAATGAAATTTGGCACAAATAAATTTTCTATAAGCGTTAGTATGCCTAACCAAATTTCACGAACATCGGTCCCATATAAGGTCCACTTCCGGAATTTACTTTAACAAAAATTTGTTTTACAGAAATAACTTTTGTATAAGTAGAATACACACAAAACAAATTTTGTGAACATAGTTAGACTATTGATCATATCTCTCATATAGGTCTTGGCTACACATCATAAAATTGTTAGTTTCAAGTTGGGTATCCATTCGAATAATGTTTGTTCGAATAATACAAATAATTTGATGCGATCGAAGAATTTAAAAGTGCGAATATTGAAACAAAACGAATAATTTTCTATTTTAATATTATAATTCTTTTGAATTATTTTTAACTATTTGTATAAATATATACGACCGTATTTAAAAAAAACTTAAAGCAAAACTTCAAAGCATTGATAGGGAAAATTAGATAAGTGTATTCAAAAACAATTGAACTGTTGTTAAATACAAAAAATTTAAAGTAGCTTTGCCCCTACTTTAAAAAAATTTTAAAGGTTTTTGCCTTAGATTTTGTCAAAAAAAAAAACGAAAATTGTATCATATTCTTTACTTTAGGACAAAACTACATTATATTATTAACTACAACTATATTATTAATTTCAATGTACCTAAAAGAGGATAACCCACTCCCTCTCGATATCCTTTTCCACATATGGTTAGTTTTGAATTACGATTTATTTCAGATATACACCAAAAAATAAAATAGGCGTATCTGAATGTTCTTGGATTAAGAGACCATTCGATTGCCTGCCTATACACTAATCTGATGTCCACAATCGCTTTTTTCTGTATTTTTTCGTGCTTACCGTTTTCCCGTTACGCCAAATCAAAATTAAATGTGTTTTCCATATAGAATGAGTTACTCTTAATAAAATGTACCAGTTCCGCTTTAAATATTGAAAATTTCATTCATATTTTTGCATAAAAATTCATAAAAATTTGTAAAAATAACAGAATGACAATAAAAACATATAAATACAATAATGTGTAAAATAGTGATGTTTATTTTATCATAAAATGTTCGTCATTCGAATACTCTCACTCTTGTTAACAAAAACTAAAAAAATTCTCATTATTAGTTAAGCTAGATATTAAAATTTATTTCCCAATTAATCCATTTTTTTTTTATTCAAAAATTTTAAAAAAGTGTTAACGAACAATGTAGTTCAACAATTCGAACAATAATATATATATATATATATATATATATATATATATATATATATATATATATATATATATATATATGATATATGAATGAATATATTTTGTGAATTTGTGAATGCGGACGATAATATTTTATTTTGTTTTTAATTTAAATATTGGCTTGTTATTTACATAACTGAAATATGGCGATATATTGACGATTTTATTCTGAAAACAAAAGCAATATTATTTCGGAAACCCACCAAATTATTCAAAATAAGGGTCGCCATTCAATAACAGTAGAAGAGTGATCCGATAACTCTTTTTATAAATACATAAACGTTACAGCAAGAAGTTAAAATTCTAAGAACAAATAATTTAAACATTTTAATTTCGGACTTGAACAATTAAAAAAAAGAATTGATTATAACATTTTTTATATAGTCAAAAAAAAAAAAAGTCTCAAGTGACCATAGAAACTGAAATTGTTGACTTAAATTAACATCTTTGTCTAATATAGTGTCAAAATTTTCGAAATTTTTATAAATACGTCAATCATGTATTATCTGATTGCAACTTACGTTTTATTTTTACAATGAAATTTTTGATTTGTTCGAATTATTATATTATTATATGGAATAATTCGAGTAAACCAAAATGCCTTATCCTAATTATTCGTTTTATTCGAGCAATGAAAGAATCGTACAATTTGGATACCCATATTTTACAGAAATAAGATTTATATAAGTAGAAAGGACGGTTCCGAATTTTATGGCGATCGATCACCTAATCAGCTTCAAGAAATATACGGTTTATTGTTATTAGGTTTTCGCAGTTTAACTATTAGAGAATGCACACAAGCAAGAAAAGGCAATCAATCATAATTAATATTGATAATAGTGAATAGTTTCTAGGTAAAATCTGATAAATCAACAGATTTATGGACATAATTTGGTTCAATTTCTGACAACATTATGTATAATATTGAATTTTGAGGGAAAAACTTTAAGCGCCCTATAGCTCTATACCAACGTATTAAGACTCATTTTAAAGCTTAAAGACTTGTCTTCTAAATATTATATAACTTTTGGAAATTCGTTTATTAGTTTAAATGTTATTATCTTCTTAACGAAAAATATCATGAAATGCTCTTTAATACATTACGCCGGTTTTACTGCGAGGTTGTCACAGTTTTTTTTTTTTTTTTTTTTTTTTGGTTTTGCATCCGGAGTGACAGGCGGGTCCAGGGCGACGCTTAAAGAAATAAAAGTGATATGGGTATACCATAAATTATTAGGGTTCTTTTTAAAGCTTATGGATATATTTTCATTACTTTAAATGTTATGATCATTTTAACGAAAAATATCATAAGTACTTTTTAATATATATCCTCTATTCTGTATTAGTTTATTTAAAATGAATTTAATTTTTAAATGATACTACCGAAACAATGATTGATTAAATCATATCTATACAATACATGCCCAAAAGTGATAATTTTCTTCTGTCAAATTTTATTTATTTGCCGCGGTTTTGAGCAAAATGAGCAACTATGCACCGCTACATATTTCCAAGATTATAATATATTCAATAAATCTTTTATTTTTTAGCAAGTATATACTTAAAAAAAATCATATTTAGAAAAGTTTTCTTAATATTATTTTTATAAATTTCTTTTAAAAACTGATTACAATAATTTTATATTAAAAATATGTTTTATTAGACACATGGTGTTCTCTTCAACATAATAGCTCTGTTGTAGTTCCAAGTTTTAGTCAGAATGCTTTTATGTAAAAAAAAAATGTTGCCAGAAAAAGGGGGCTAAATTAAACTTTAAAAAAGGTCAGAAGAGGCTAAATGACAAAAGAAAAAGGCCAGAAAGAAGTTAAATTTTGTTTTTAATTTAAAAACTTATTTTTCCCCATTCTCATTAATTTTTGATAACTTTTAAAGATATTGTAATAAATTTATAAATAAAACATAGAACGGCTGCCAGCAAAATAACCTAATGGAAAATCGCCAAAAAAAAATACCCATACAAATTTTGGTTATTTGAAAAATAATTGTAAGTGATTTTTTTTAATTTTTGAGCTATAATTCCTGTTTGATTAAGAATTTCCAAATTGTTAATTGATTTTTCATTCTTACAAGAATATTTTCAAATTTATATTCATAAGTAGTTTCTATTGTTAATAAATTATATTAAAAATAATTATAATAATCGATTTAGTAAGTCCATAAAATAATATTTTATTTTTGACTTGGGGAATGATGCAGGGAAAAATTTTTTATGCAAATAAATGGATGTTTCTGTAAAAATAAGATTAGTTGCAGCATATAAGAAATTATTTTCTTTTAAATAACATTTCAGCATTTTTAAGACAATTTTAAGAATCGAAAAGGCTAGAATAAGGCTGGAAGCTAAAATTAAAATTTTGAGGCTAGGAGCAAAGTAAAAAATTTAGATTTAGCCTTAAAAAGGCTAATTTGGCAACACTGTCAAGTATTAAGAATTTATGTGTATTTTTTTTTTTTTTTGACAATTTCTGACTAAAAGCTGGAAATTTCACAAGATCTGGAATAGTGCTAATATTTGACGACTCTATTAAAACGTAAATGAATTTAATTTCATAATCAGAATAATGCGCCATCTGATTTTCTAGTCAATTAAATACATACGAGAGAATGGGGGTAAAGTGAAGCACACTTTTTTCTAACTTCAATAAAATACAAACCAATAGTTTTTTTTTGAACCTTGTAGTGAATCTGTTATTTAGAATGGATTATTGTCTATTTAATTTATCTTTAGGTATTTTCAAGTCAACTATTCAAGTAAGTAATGAAAACAGATAGGTAATAACTGATAAAACTAATAAAAAATAATAAAACTAAATCAATAAAAATAGACAGTTATTTCTCGTAGTTGGAATAATCTAATTTATAGATGTAATAAATTGTTAAAACTTTCACACACTTTTAGTGCACACACCATTTGGATGAGTTTCATCATACCAACTGTGTATTTTTGCGGAATCCACTATTTTAACAATTTTTAATTTCAGATTTTCTTCTTTTAATAACCTATGTAATGGTACACTTTGGTTATTATCGCTATGAAGTAAATTTCAAATGTATTTTTTCTTATATGAGTATTTCAAAAATTTTCGAAACTCTTTGAATCCGACTTTATGTGTTTGTATTTCCAAAGTTTGTTTTAAAAACAGAAAATCTGTTTTATGCTTTTTGGTTGATCTTACAAAATTACTAACAAATACAACATTTTAGATTATTCATCTAAAATCTCAAGGAAATACATCTATTTAAAGTGCCTCGGCCGAACAACTTTTTTCTAAATAAATTATCCAGACTTAAGGTCAACACACAGTCTATGTTTTCAATCCTAAATTTATTAGATGGGGATTTGTAAGACTGTAGTCCGAGTGAAGAACTCGTACAAAAGTACAAAAGTTTATTTAATAAAAATAGAATTTTTATCAATAAATATTATAAAATATTATAAATAAATTATTTTGTTATTAATAAAATTTAATTTTGTAGTTTTTCTTAAAATACATTTTTTGTTTTTGTTTTTATCAAATAAAAAAATTTTGAGGAGTTTTTTAGTTATTGAAGTAGCCCCTTTTTTCAAAAAATCCCCTTTTATTTTTTGAAATCCTCTTTTTGAACACTTTAAAAATTCGAAGTATAACTTACATTAATATTGATGTCAAATGAGGGGATTTTATTTGCTTATAATTGCATGGACCAAAACAGATGTTCTTAACGTCAAAAATTATCCCCTTATATTATAGTTCGAATTTAAAATAATAAAAACAATTTTCGATGTAAAACTTATCACCAAATAAGATACATGTTTAAAATTTTGCGAAAATTCACTTAAAAAAAAAACTAAAATTGCGCTTTTTGTAAGGAATATTATCATAAATAGTAAGGTTTAAATGTCTACATTTTTTAAGCCAGTACCGATATTCACCATATGGGTAATTCTCTTTCTACGTTCACCTTTAAGAAACCTCAATTTTTTTTAATTAAAATTTTTTTAATTAACTTTTGACGCAATTATGTTAAGAACACCACTTGGAGTAAAACAACAAAAACTCAAGATCTGAAATGGTTCCATGTGGTACTGGCAAGCACTCTTTCTTTTGATTCCTGTAATCGCGGATTATGCTAAAATCCAATGTCCAATTACTCTAATGTAAACTACAAACATTTGTATATAGAAATGTTTAATCAATGTGTCGTTCACCAGTGTTAAATTATATTGTGGGCAAGTATTGAAACTAAAGTTTTAAAAATTTTAATTTTTTACAGTTTTTTGATTAGCAAATTTGCGCCGTTTAGAGTATTGCAAAATAAAGAATGAAGGTCTCTAAGAGGTGCCTTTCTCGCGAGATACGCTCACAGGCTAATTTCAATGAAGCTAAGGTTTCCAAAAAATATTATAACTCTTTAAAATCTGTCTAAAATTTTCCGTAAATTATATTAGCATTTATTCTGTTTTAGTTAAACGAAAAATAGGTTTCAACAAAAATATTGCATACAAATGAAATCAATGAAAATGTATACCAATCTGTAGCTGTTATTATATCTTATATCGGAATCAAGTGGCACTCAAAAATATTTACGCGTTTGAGTTTAATGCAACTCTTAGCATTTTTGGGTGTGTATTTTTTTCATCGAAAAAAATATTTTATAGTTATATAAATTATATATGCAACTTTTTATTTATTAACATCATTTAAAGATTTTTTGTGGTTAGATATGAGAAATACTTCAGAGAATTAAATGCAATTAAAAAAAATATATATATCAAAAATCTATGTACACTAGACTACCCATGAATACAAAATTTTTGATTTCGCATACTCCACCGGCAGTTTCTGGTAGATAGGGTCGTAAATCTGCCGGTTGACTTTGACTTTTATCCTAAAAAAGGTTCTAAAAGTAATTAAAATCTTTATTGCACTATAACTCTTTAATTTAACATTTTGTGAAAAAACTCTATAATCCTTTTTATTCAAAATAAAAAGTAGAAATCTTTTAGCCTACCATAACTTTTTGTGATGTTATAAGTAATCAAAGTAAAAATTTATACATGGACTTTTTTATGAACCTTGTCTGTTAGTAACGGTTTTTATTATTATGTAGAGTAAGATTTGTAGTTTTTTAAAATCGATATATCGGTATCGATTTTGTACTTGCAACACAAATATTGTCATAAAATGAAGGGTTTAGCATTACTTTTTCAATCACTATAGCAACAAGTATTTTTAAACTATTGTTGAATCAAAAAGACACTCAAAATTTAAGTGTGCCTATTAACTAAAATTATAAAAGTTGATATAATAATATTTTTAGAGAAAACACCTTTTCACTTCTTTTGTTTTAAAAATCGACGTGATATATTTAAAACAGATAACATATTTCACAACAGTTTGTAAATATTTAAATAAAAATATATTTTCAAAATAATTAGTAAATTCATATATATGAGTAAAACTCATGGAGTAACCATTTTTTTTTTTTTGTTTTAATTCCATCCTAAATTTTTTCTCTGTTATTTCAATATTCTTTTAAAAAGGAACATGTTTGCAATTTATTCAACAATTTACCTCTAAGGCCAGTTTATGGCATTATAAAGGTTATTTAAAAGTGCACTGAATACTTAAAATATAATTTTTTCATTACAGATTCAGCATCTTTGTCAAGAAAGCTATGGCATTTATTTATTCAAACACCAGAATTTTCAAATAAGTTAAATCTGTTCCACATCTAGTATGTCTTTATCTTACAAATTTTGTTTTAATTTTTTTGGGGATATTAAAGAAAAAAGTTATTAATATTATACATATTTATTAATTTGCGACCTATTGTAAAAAAATTTGTCTATTTTCAATATATCTCGCTGATTTTTAAAGTAAAAAAAAAGTATTCGCTATAATATTCAATAATATTCTGCGATGTAATAGTTTACATATGTAAAGTGTATTGAATTATAAAAACTAAAAATCTTACTCTACAAAATAATAAAAACCTTTGCAAACAGGCTGGCTTCATATTAGAACGAGGGCCTTTATAAAAAAGTCTATGTATAAATTTTTATTGTGATTGCTTATAACTTCACAACAAATCACAGCAGACTAAAAAATTATATGTAAAAATTTATATTTTTTTCTGAATAAAAAAGCTTATATAGTTTTTTTTAGTAAAAGGTTAATTTAAAGACTTACAGCGCAATAAATATCTTAGCTATTTTTAAGACTTCTTTTAGGACATAGTGTAGCGTAGTTATGTCGTTGGCTGAGGTAGTTCAGGGTCGACTTATAGGATCCACTAACCTTAAGTGAGAACGCAATTGGTTTACGCAAATATACAGTGTATCTTTATTTAATAATTCAGTGCTTTAGTTATAAATATTAATAAATACTTTATGTTAAATAAATTACTAGCAGCACGATGATACGTCGGGATTCAGTCGCAAACTTCTCGGGTAATTCGGATTCTATTACTAGTAGATACCGGGTTGAAGATTCGGTTCCCTTGGGAATTATGCAGCATGCCGGATCGTTTATGATGCTTAGAAATATATTACGAATACTTATTTAAATAATATAATAATACAATTGGACGCATATAAACGGTCGACTAAAATCATAATTTTTCTGTGTTTTCGTTATAACACTTATATGGGTGCTAATTGAAAATATGGCCCAATTTTAATAATAACTTGTAGGGACAGTCCTCTCACTTGCTAAATTATGTACCCGAAGTCTTTTCAGTTTGCGATTGTAATTTTACCCTGTTTTTACACTCTGACATGGACCAAGAAGGGATTTCTCAACAATAAGTACATATCTCTAGTAGACGGGTGGTACAATTATCCTTACAATTTTTATATATACTAAAAAACGAATACTAAAAAACATTAAATCGAACATTAAATACGCTATAATTCCAAAAGTAATGAATGAAAATGTGTTTCAGCAAACTTGCTGGAAATATTGTACTCTATAAATATTATAAGCGATTCATATTAAAAAAATTAATTTTGGAAACTTTAACCGCGAATAATTCGCGTAGAGTACATGTGATTATCAGCTATATGTCAAAATTCGCTTCCCTCCATCAGGATCTTTTGTGAATTGGTTTTACACAAATTTCAATCACCCGAACGACACTAATACTGATTGTACGATAATGTGTCCCATTGAAAATTCTAAAAAATAATTGGTGTGTTGATGTAAATATGAAATGTTAATATCAGCATATAAATTTAAAATTGGGAAGTTATCACAATAACCATTATTTAAAAAAATCGAAAGGGTATGGTGTTATATTAAATGTGTTTTATCATTAGTTACACATTTTTTGGATGAAAATTAGTTTATCTATTTATTTGATATACTTACATTAAAAGTAAAGTAGTTTTTGGATTTGGAAAGGAAAATAAATATGTCAGCCGTCATTTTTAGTATGTAAATATATAAAATTTTGTGTACAATATGTATGTTACAAGATTATTGGATGGTATATAGTGCCACCTATTTATGGAATATAAAACCAGCATGATCGATTAGAAATCTAAAGCATACCTTTTGGCGGATAATTTGAAGCACCATTAAGAATTCGGTTAAAAATGATAAACGTCCTGTACAATGGCCTAAAGTAACCAAAGATGCCTTTGAGAAATATAAGTTAAGTCTTTCCAATTCAATTTATTTTATGCCATAAGTAATGTCGAATTAGTTATTAAAGTTGATGCATTTGATTTTGCAATCGGTGCTGGAACAACAAGATGGTAATGATTTACAGCCTTTATCCTGTTTTACCAAAAAACTGTCAGATACCGAAATGCGTTACAGTAAGTATGACCGGGAATTGTTGGAAATATATGTTGCCATTAAATATTTTCGTGATTTTATTAAAGGTAATGAATTTTCAGTTTATACGGACCATATTTTATTTGCATTTTATAAATTTTACTTTTTGAAAATTTTTGATAAATTAATTTTCAGTATTGTTGAAATTTTTTATAAATAAAAATGTTTCAATAACCACAATCTAATAGATTTGATTATACTAGTTTATCACAGTAGAAAAAGGCAGAATGAATTTTTTAACAATATAATGGAACTAAAATCATTTTTAGGGAAAATATCATATTTTTGCTTTTTCTCAAAAGCCTGAAATAGCAAATCCTCGTCAACTTCGACAATTAAATTTTATTGGTCAATTTACAACTAATTTTATACATATCAAAGGATCTTATAACGTATTAGCTAATGATTTTTCTCGTATGAAATCAATATTCTTTCTTGATTATGATAAACTTGGAAAATTAAAGAAGATGGATATGGAGCTTCAAGATCTTTTAAAAACTGAAACGTCTCTCAACTTACAACTAAAGCAAAAATATTTAGTGATATCTCAAAAAACATTCCTAGACCATATATTCCAAAAGATCTGAGGAAGTCTGTTTTTAATGGATTACACAACTTATATCATCCTAGTAGTCAATCTTTATTAAATAGGATTTATTAAATAGGATTGATAAGGGACGAAAATTGGTCAAGCTTGCCAAAAATCGAAAGTTTCTCGTTATAATAAAAGTACTATAGGGTATTTTCCTTTAGTTTCTCATCGTTTCGCCGAAATTGAAATAGATTTAGTTGATCCTCATCCATCATCAAACGGTTAAGGTTATTTATTGACTTGTGTCGATCGTTTTTGTATTGGATGAAAGCTTTCCCAATTCAAACTGTTCATCGGATACTATTTGTGAAACTTTCATGAATGGATGTGTTTCAAAAATTTGTTTGCCTAATGTAATTTTTACTGACAGATTACGTCAATTTACATCAAATAATTTTCGTTACTTAAAACAATTTTTGGGAACAAAAATTAAATTTACAACATCGTACAATCAATGTAATGGTAGAGCGTTTTCACAGAACATTAAAAGCATCGATTTCATGTCATAAAGAATCGCAATGGGCTAAAATTTTACCATTCATTTTGTTGGGTTTACGATCATCAATAAAATATTCTGTAAATTGTTCTCCAGTAGAAATAGTCTATAATGAAACTGGACAATTTTTCAGCGATTCGACAAGTCTTGTGAATACCAATGACTTTGTAACACATTTACAAACAATAATGTCAAGAATTAAACTAATATCTTGTTCAAATAGTTCCAAACTATTAGTTTTTGTAAACAAGAATTTACACCAAACTAGTCATGTGTTGATAATTTCTTATCACGTTTTGAAACCACTTCAACAAAAATTCCATGGTCCTTATAAATTTATTAAAAGGTTTGATAAATATTTTACCCTCAAAATTGGAATAAAAAGACAATATTTCTATTTATAATTTGAAATTAAAAAAATAATTTTTATCAAGTATGCTTTGATTTTATAATTTTTACTTTTTGACAATTTTTAATAAATTATTTTTCAGTATAGTTGAAATTTTTATAAATAAAAGTGTTTCAATAACCACAATCTAATCGATTTGATTTATACTAGTTTATCGAAATAGAAAAAGGCAGAATGAATTTTTTAACAATATAATGGAACTAAAATCATTTCTAGGGAAAATATCATATTTTTCCTTTGAAATTTTAAAACAAAATTAAAAGGTTTTAAAAACGATTTTTTCTTTCGGCATAGAGAAACAGACAGTTATTTTTCTGGTAACGAGAAACTATTAGAATATAATTCCCCACAACTTAAAAGATATCCTTAAAATAAAAAGATAATAGTTTAAAATCCTTAAGGATAACCACAATAAAAATAAACTAATGATATAATTTTTGACAGGATCTCATGAAAACTACATTTAACTTAGAAGCTATGATAACTGGACACAATATATATCGTTGAAAAACGTAGTTTTTCCGCAAATTTTTATGTGAAACTCACATTTTGCAAGTAAATTTTGTAAATTAAAAAAATCGGTTTTTTGTAGCCAACATAAAGTTTTTAAAAAATATATTTTTAATCGAATTGTTGAACTATGAAATTTATATATATCTGTCGCACAAAAAACTCGATAGTTTACATCAATTTTCTATTTTTTGATATATAAAAAAATTATGCTTTTTAAAAGAAGTGTTTCTGATAATATTAAATAGATTTTAATGGTTTAGTTTGCGTTATTATTATTTTACTATTATGCTCTTAAGAAATTCAAATTAAATTAATTTTTAAAAAATTCATGATATATTTAATATTTAAAATACTGATTTAGAATTTGAAGCTTGTCAGATAAAGGGAATTTGTACTAAAAATGGATTTAAAATTATGAAAGATTGCAATTTTTTTTTTTTTTTTGAAAAGTTCTAATTTGTAGTCTGTAAAATTCCCAGAAAAATTTTAATAAATCGCGAACTTTTCAAAATAAAACATTTTTCAAAAAAAATTCCATTTTGGAAAAATTGTATAAATTGAGATATTATTTAAACAAAACATTAATTTTATAAAGGGAAAAAACAACACCATTACTTTTTTGCTATATTTTTCGATAGTCAATACACATATCGGTTTGAAAAATATATCAAATAATTTTCTTAAGAATTGCGGAGATATTTACATGGCATATAATCAAAATTGTATACTTACAACCTCTAATTTCAATTTAAAACCTAAAAGCCAGTCTCCTGAAAAATAAAAAAACATCAATTATGTAGTTTTTCCTTTTCGGTACAAATATTATCAGGCCTGTTACACATTTCGAACTAAATTTAATTTTGGAGTTTAAATTCAGATAAATTTGTTGATTTATTTATAAAAATGTTATAAAAATATTAAAAAGAAAAACAAAAATAGTTTACTGGAGATGAATGCGGAATTAAAAAAAATTGGTAATAAATCTTTGTAGAATTTAAATGTAAAGGAATGTTAGGTTTGGTTATGAAGATGACACCAACAATTTAGAGACGGTGTCTATAGAGACAAATGTGGTGCATAATGGTTCATTAATGTTACTCCTCTTCCTCTTATCCTTAGTGCATTCTACGCCTTCCTACTTTGATGTATTCTAATAATGTACCTCTAATTGGAGTCAGTTTCTGATCCAATTATATTAAATCGCCTATTAAATAGGACAGGACATACATATACGTAATAATAACTATCCTCAACGGCTTCCCTGCATCACCAACATGTATAATATCTTCTAAAATTCAAAAAATAAAATTGTAGAAAAGGATTTAAGCCTACAGAAAAATGATATTGTAGTCACCTTTTGTGATGCACTATGAGCTACAGTGTCAAAGTTTATCACTTTAAGATAAGCTTAATAGATAAATATATAATAAAAGCATGACGTTCTAGTGAACTGAGTTATTGCAGAACTAAATGATCTTCTTATTTATCGGCAACTAGTTATTCTAGTACTCAAAGAAATTAATAAAAAATAACAAGGTAATGAATCTAGTAAGTAGTAGTTATTACCAAAAGCCAACAAATTTTTGTAGGGTTCTACAAAATAGTCTAATTTTTTACTTTTTTCTCAGAATTTTGCTAAAAAAGTAATATTTTTCTTTATATATTCCAAAAGAAAAATTATCTTTTTAAATTTTATTTATTAACAACGCAGCAAAAACTTTGCTTTCCTCGTAAGCAATATAATAAACTACAACAAACAAAAATAAACTACTTATTTTTTGCCTAGTTATTTTTGTTCGAGTTGTCCGCGAATTCATGTAGTTATTTTTAGACTCTAGGGGTACTCAAAAATATGTACATATACGAGAATAAAAATAAAAAATTTTTTTGCCGTCAGTGAGATTTGGACTTGGGCACAAATTACCCAATTATTTTGAATGACTTACTTAGTACACCATTTCCCATTTAATTTTCCAAATGACATTTAGAAAACTCCTTTAGTATAAAATATCTTTTTAAACATTTTGTTAAAAAGCTTCTGGTTGTTAATCCAGCGCTCTACCCAACTGATCCCCGTGATTGCAATATTACTTTCCTATTATTTAGAAATCTTAAGCGAGTAATTTTGTATACATTTACAAACCTGAAACAATTTTTTCTCCAAAGATTTATAAATTTTTCAGTTAATCCTTCCATTTTCTAAGTATGTAAAAATATGAACAATGCACAAATGGGTCTCTAGAACAGTCTTCTGGCAGAAAGTCCAATTTTAAAAATTTAAAAGTTCGAATTTTGGTATGTTACACAATATTTGTAATTTTCTGATTCAGCTTCAAAAAATAAAACAAGAAATTATATATATATATATATATATATATATATATATATATATATATATAATTTTCATTGAAATTTCTATACGCATTTCTGTTCATATTTATTTTTAAATTTTATTGTTCGACATTGGATTTTAATTTTGGATTTTAATTCTAGACTATTATAATATTTAAATTTTTATAATTAGCACTCATAAATAAGATTTTTTCATAATAGAACGAGTTGATATAATTTACTGCTAAATTTGATCTCGATATTAGCATCCATATAAGATGTATGCACAAAACGATCTTCAATGGGAAGCCTTATGTGAACGCTAATTTAGGCCGATAGTCACAAAATTAGGTATCATAATTTTCACTTTAATAGAAATATTAAAAACATATTTCGGGGAAACAATTTTTTACGATTTCCACGAAATTCACTTGAGACCCCCTTAGATAGGAAGTTATGTGTCAAATTTCATTAAGATATCTTTCAAATTGTAAACTAAAGTTTTATCAGAACAGTTACATTAATAAGGGTTAGCCGGACGGACTGACGGACACCGCCAAATCGGTTCTGTAAAAAAATACATATGTTAACAAAACAGTAGTAAAAAATTATGTTACAAATAGTTTTAAGTTATTCACGTTTCTTTTGCTAAATATAGTGTTCAAAGTTAAATAAAAAATATAAACCTCGTTCGGTGTTCCCAAAAAATTTAATAGGTAAAGAGCTAAAACGTCCAAAAAATGATGCTAAATTGTTGTACAGCAGCAAATTTATTGTAATTATCATAAATTGTTTTGTAAAGAAACATTCATATTTTCGTTGCTCTTGTTTCTTGTAAACTACAGTTGAAATAATAACTTATAAATAATTTTTCTATAGAATTATTTATAATAACGGGAAATAAAATAAAAACAGGGCATATATTTTAAAAATTACGAATAATACTAATATAATTTTTAAATTGTTAATGCATTCTAACCTTTTTAAATGCTAAATCTAGCACTGAAAGTGCTAAAATGGCAACACTGATCTCGTCACAGTTTTATGAGATACTGATTTTTAGTTTTGAACTTTTTTTTAACAATAGTTACCCATAAATTTTACTATCCCACCCGGTCATTGGCACTATTGTTTTGGTTAAAGCAAGTGATAGTACTACGTTCGGCTATGCCGAATCTTATATACCCTCCACCACTGACACATTTTTTTCTCAACATTTTGTTATTTTGAAATAATTCTTCGGAAAATAATGTATTACTAATTTACTTATTTTTTTTTAACATCCACAATACTATAGCGGTATAAACTTGGTTCTAATGCAGATTTTGTTTTGTATATATGTTAAGATATTACAACGAATTTTTCGGTGAATAAAGTGTAAATGGCAAAAAATTCCATGTTCCATATTCTATAAGAAATTTAAGAAAATAAAAACAATAAAATTTAAAGGGACGAAAATCTGTGATGCCTAATTTTTCTCACAAAATGTCGATTACTTTAGCAAAAAAAAAAAAAATATTTGATTTTATGTATAAACAAACTAACATGTCTATTCACAGAAAAGGTCTTAAAAAAGTCAAAATTTTGTTAGGACTGAATAATATGACTATTCATATGAAACAGTTTTAATTTTGTGTTCTTTAGAGGGCATTCAGACCGACGCGAAATTATGTACTTTCGTGATTTCGGGCGAAATCAAGTTGAAATTACGTAATTTCCCATACATTTTGACACTTGCGAAATTACATAATTTTGTGTAATTTCGGCGAAATTACATTGAAATTACGATGCCCATTTCCGTGCAACTCGGTACATGGTTGGAAAAAATACTTTTTCAACCGTGAGAAGAAAAAAAAAACAATTGACAGCTGACCTTAAATTTAAACACAAATCTTAAAATTAATTATTAAAGTGATTTTGCAAAATGAAACCTATCGTTTTTACATTTTTAATTGTTGCAAATTAATAATTTCCAATTAAGTAAGTGATTGTTTCTTATTTGTTTCCATTTCAAAATACTTTATTTACCCCTATAACAATTTAAAATGTAAACAATAAGTATCAGCTGTTCATGAAATTCCATCAAATGTCATCTAGCCAGTATGAACACTCTAGATTTCATTCGTAATTTCGGCATGAAATTTCGTAATTTCACGCCGGTCGGAACAAGGCTTTAAAAAGTCACAAAAGCCTTAATTTTTTTCCTTAACATCTTTGTTAAGTGCAAACTTAACAACTTTTCAATTTTGAAATAATTAAAATATATTAAAACAGAAAAACTGAAAATGAAAATCAAATTTCAAGAAAAATTAATGAAAACAGCAGAAATATAAAGTAAGTACCAATGCAAATATTGTTTTATATGTATGTAAAATACTAATTTATAATGCCTTTTTCCAGTTTATTACAAATAAATTGGCACATAGACATAATTATTGTGATCGACAGCACACCGACAATTTAACATTGTATAATTTTATTTTGTGAATAGGAAATTTAAGACTATAAGTTTTGTTTTTATTTTGAATAAAACACATGTTAAGTTTTTATTCAACGTTTATTAATTTTTAAACTTATTGTTTAGAACATATTAAATAGTTAATTTGTATATTTTTAATTTATTATTAAATTTGTATTTAATATTTTATAACTTAAATTTCTATGTACTGTTATTCAAGACTTCTTGTTCATTGATCAATACTAAATATCAATTTTCTTTTTCCTTTCTTCTTTAATATCCAAATGTAAAGCAAACAAAACTTCTGTTATCAACGATCATGATCATGCATGTACAATCATCAATCAATTATGATAAAGCATGTACAATGCTTTATCATAATTGTTTTCTTGTTTTTATATATATTCGTACCGTGTATGTAAGTAAACAACTATATGTACATGTGTAAGCATGTGTAGATGTTATTAAAAATAATAACAAACAAAAGCAAGATTGGGCATGCAGAATTATTCTGTTGTTTACACTTAGTAGCAATATAATTATTAAATGATTTAAAGATCAATACTCTTAGCAACTAATAAGTATTTATAAGCATTTACTGTAGTTATTATTAAATGTATGTTATACATATGTATGTATGTACATATATGTAACTACTATAGTCATAATCAGTGTTGCCAGGAGATGATAAAAAAGGTTGAATTTAACTTTAAAAAGGTCAAACAGCTAGATGCAAAAAAAAAAAAAAAAAATAAATAAAAAATGAGGCCAGAAAAAAGTTAAAATGTTTAAAAAGTATTTAGAAACCTAGTTTTTCCGTTCCCGTTAGTTTTTGATATTTTTCTAAAGAAATTTTAATAAGTTTATAGTTAAAATGACTCAATAAAAAATCGCCCAAACATGAAAAATTATCTAATGTTTTTTCATCATTTTGGATCTTCCTTTTGTTTAAGCATTTCCAATTATTTGATGATTTTTCCCATTAATAATATTTTTGTTTTTATATTAATTTCGTAAATATTTTCTATTGTTGATGAAGTATATTAGAAAATAATTATAATAATCGATTTAGTAAAAAAAAAAAATATGTTAAAACACTTTTGATTTGAAGAATGAAGCACCACATGCGAAATTTATTATTAGATATATACGTATAATCTCGATTTTTTGTGGGAATAAATAAATGGATGATTTTGTAAAAAGAAAATTAGTAATAACATATAAGAAATTATATTTTGCTTTGTGGAAATAATAATATTTTAGCCTTTTTAAAGCTGTTTTGTGAGTCAAAAAAGGCTAGAAAAAAAAGCTAAAATGAAAATTTTGAGGCTAAAACAAAATAAAAAAGCTAGATTTAGCCTTAAAAAGGCTAAACTGGCAACACTGGTCACAATTTATATCTTGTGACTATTTTAGAGTCACAATATTGTTTGTGAATAGTTATGTAAATGTGTTAAGAGAAATATCAAAAATACTATTTTTTTATTTAGTGAAGATTAACAGCCTAAAAAGACGATTTTAAACCCATAAATTCGACTATTATTTTCAATTTCTTACCATATTTTAAAATTTCGTTTTAAATTGTTTTTAAAGCTTATAAATATTTTGTTTTCATAATTTTTTTAAATTTCTTTTTGCTATTTATACTCATTGAAAAATGTTTTGAAATTTTTTAATATATGAGTTTTAAAAAGCTTTTAAAACAGTTTCTTAAATATTGCTTATGGTAAGGAAAACTTTATTTTAAAATAAAACTGATTTTATCAAAAAACAAATTTTAAATTTCTTTTGTGTTTATATATCTACAAAAAATCGTTTTGTTTGTGAAGACTAAAATTTAATATTATAGGAAATCTATAAGCACTAGAGAGGAACGAATACTTGTGATCTCCAGGGGAAGTTTTTTAAACTTTTGCGTGTACAGAAAATGAATGAAAAAATTAAGTTTCTAACAAAACACGGTTTTTTACTGATTTTTTTGTAGTTTTATTATTTTTGTTTGTTTTTTGAACACCTCATACATAATTGTGAAGAATCTGTCTCTTTAGTTGTTTTTTATAAAAAGTCAAATACTATAAGAATTTAAAATTACAAAATGCATATTTATTAACACAACTCATTCAAAAAAGTGATTTTATTACCCCCTGAAAATTAACCTTGGTATGTTTTATGAGGTTCCCCAAAAAAATATTACGATTCTACCGATGACCGTTCGTGAGCTATACTGTTTTTTTGAAAAGGGATTATTATTTAAAGGGTATCTGGAAGACGAGCCCATTGATATGTAAAACATATGCAAGAGTGATGCCAATATTTCTACATTCCACACAATATCCTATTTTTCAACGTTTTTCAAAATATTGCTTGTTATTTTTAATGAAATTTCAAATTTTAAAATTTTTATTTGCTTTAATATATATGTAAGTTGTTGGTGCCTGATTTCGCTGTATATCTCTCTTAAACTTATTTATTCTATTTAATAGTATTTTTGTAATTTTTGTTTTTAAAATTTGAATTTTCATTAAAATAACAAGCATTATTATGAAAAAAAAACTTGAGAAATAGGATATTTTGTGGAATATGAAAATATTGAGGTCACTGTTGGATATGTTTTATATACCTATGGATGTGCCTTCCAAATACCTTTCAGTTGATGTCATATTTTTTGCATAAATGGTAAAAAGAGTAAAAAAAAACATTTTTTAAAAGCGGTCCAGCTCACGAACGGTCATCTGTAGAACTGTAATATTTTTGCAAACATTATAAAACATACTAAGATTTATTTTCAGTGGAGTAACAAAAACATTTTTTCCTTCCATAGGGTCGCCTTAATATTTATGCATACATGTATAAAAAAAAAAACATGAATTACTTTGTTTTTATGCATATTTCATCAACTTCCATCAACTGAAATTTTATATTGCATTCAAATTGAAATTCGATTGGTATAAACAAATTTTTATTCAAAATATGCTGATCTTGTTTCACTGTGCATTTCAATTTTACCGAATTTTAGACTTTTTTAATTGGTTGTGAATTAATCAATTATTTCTGTAAATCTTCGATTATCTAAAATTTACATTAAACCAACGATTTAACGAAGCGTTTAGGGAAACAACTTGATGATGTTGAAAGAAATAATATATGAAAATTATCAGTAAATAAAACATGGTTATTACAAAGTACAAAATTATAACAATAAAGAGTTCTCCTCTGCGTAATTTACAGTTATATTAATCGCTCCAACCAATTATATATTAAACATTTACTGTCAAAATATATTATTCTACCCAACCCTGCTCTCAAAAATTTTGCAAAATTATATTTGAAGACTTTCCTAAATGCTAATCTTTGGGAAAATGCTAAAATTTAACGATAGTAATTTAAATTAATTGAATAGTAAAAAAAAATTGCTTACATAACTAATCACATTAAAATTTTATTTTTACAAGAAATATCACCATATTAAAAATAATAATTACAATTAAATTATAATTCAATTATAAAGTAAGATAAACATACTTTTTCTTCATTTTGCTAAAGAAAACTCTAAAAATATTCAAAACCATGACCATATTTAACATTGTTGAAACTTTTTTTAATATACTGAAACCTTTATTCTCCTTTATCGATGTTTCAAGTTTGAGACACAGCGAAGCACTAGTTTAAAGTAACAAATAATTTTATTCTTTAACTAACTGAAAAAAATTTACAAAATCGGATAAAAATGTTGCGCTATATATGTATAAAACTGAGCCAAGATTTTGTAAAGTTGAATTTTCAAATACAAATAGGGTAATTCCAAAAAATTTCCTTTATTTTTCGTTATTCTTTTGCATGATAAATTTGTCGTTATAGTGTACAAATTTAAAAATGGAATCTCAATGGGATCAGAAGTTGTAATAGTTTATCTATAGTAGTTAGTATAATTTTACTAACAAATTAATATCTTTTTAAGTGTTCTGATACTTTTATTTTAAATTTAGTATAAAAACAAATGGGAAAGAATAAAAGCTAGCAGAGTTGGTCAAGATAGCCCATATAATACTCTACATACTTGTGCTTATCGGCACTAAAGTGATTTTCGTACATGAAAATTATTTGTATAAAATTTTATTTCGATATTGGTATTTATGTGAAATTTATGAAAGTTTAATGGGTTTTCGGGTACGGGGATTATATCAATTATGGATTAATTATTGTGAAATTGTGTATAATGATTTATACTTATATATATATCATATATGTAAAATTTTATACTGATGTTAAAATTAACGTGGGATTTCAGCGAGTTTAACCTACATGAAAGATATGATCAACTATGGACCGTTTATTATAAAATTTCGTAAATCGATCTATACTTGTACAGAACTTATGTGTGCAGAAATTTAAATAAATACGGAATATTCAAATAGTGGACCGATCACGACTAAATTCAGTAGATATTTCCTTTTTAACCCCATGTATCAAATTTGAGTAAATTATCTTTAAAATCGTCACAAATAATTAGGAGGATTTTGTAAAGGATATTTTTTCACTTTTGAGGTCCTTGCTCCGAGAAGATGTTTAATTGTTGATGATCCGAGATCAAATCTTAGAAAATCCCATCACAAATAATTAGGCGGATTTTATAAAGGATATTTTTTCACTTTTGAGGTCCTTGCTCCAAGAAGATGTTTAGTTGTTGATGATCCGAGATCAAATCTTAAAAAAAATACCACCAATATTAATAAAATACATATCAAACAATTGCTGAATAAATGTACCCATATTTCGGAAAATTTCCAAAAAGTTTATGTGAACGAAAAAAGGACATAAGCTATTACCTAGATATTTATGCAATCTAAAACTCCTTGAGGAATCATATATCCCTTTCGTCGTCAATGGGCTAAATTTGAAACGTAGTGAAATGAAATTAAAATTGTTCTGTTGATTGAAATGAGTATTCCTACGAAATCCGCAACACATTTTCTAAGATATGTTTTTGGTGTTGATCTGTATTATTAGATATATTTTGCAGTAATGTGATAAAAAAGGAAGTGAATATTTGTATAGTATAGTCGTTTGAATTCTACTACTCGCGATAATATTCTTTGTAAATCGCGATTTTTTTTTTTGCTAAAAGGTAGATTTTCGCCAAATTTACGATATGTATGTACATAAATTGTTAAATTATTGTTTTTACATCGCATGAAGTTTTTATTACTTTAAAATTCAAATTATAACGTGAAATAGGTAATATGCTTTTTCAGGTTATAAAATTTTGCTCGGTCCATAAAATTGTAAGAAACCAAAATATTTCGACTCTATCTGCAATTTAGTGTAAGGCAAGTATAGGTAAGTAAATTCGGCATTAATTTCGGCATAATTCATTGGAATAGTAGCCCGAATGTAAAATGTGTTCGGAGATCAATGCTACTATAGCTCGTATAAATAATAAACATTGACCATCATTAGCAGGACTTATATTTTCATGCAAATGCATGATTTTAGTGAGCATTTGGAAATCAATGTTGAACAATTATGGATTTGTATTACATATTTTAAGAAAAATTCATATTTTGCGATTTTCATTTATTTTTTTTTTATAGTTTTGACTATAAACTAATATAAGCTGGAGCACGAATGGCAGTACAGTGGGCCAAATTTGACCACTTCGAGAGTGAAAAACATATCGGAGCTTTAACCGATTTTTAATATTTTTACATTCCTGAATTCTCCTAAGCAAGACTATATTATCTCTTATGGTTCAAAAGATATTTGACTTCAAAATTTTAATTTGTTGTTTTTGTTGTTGACTATTTTTGCTTAAACTCAGCATTTTGAAATGGGTCTCAAAAATTTAAATTTTTTGCCAAAAAGGTAACACATATTTTATTTTTTTAATTTTGTTAAAGTACAATATTTTCTGATATTTTCTGAAAGTCTACACCTTAAAAAAGTCTGTAAGTATAATTTGGCAAAATTTTGAACATCCAGTAGTGGTCGAAAATTATAAATTTTTAAAGAAAATTTCAATTTTGAAGCCTACAAAAATTTTTGATTGTTGATTTCGATACTTCTGCGAACTACATTAGATAGTTGGATATGTTTTTAAATGTTTTGCAAAAAATTGTTATCTTTAAAAATATATAATAAAATTATATTTATATATATATGATCTGTACATTCGACAATTGCTTGTTAACTGCTTTATAAACTGTTCAAAAATTATTTTGATACCTTTAATCATTTCGAAAATATTCGGGCTCAAATTTATGAATAAGCATAATTTGCATTTGTTTGTTTTATTTTAAGAAAATCTGTTATAAATCTTAAAATAATAAAATTTGTTACACATAATTTTAAAGAAGACACAATTTCCTTTTAAATGATATACAATATAACTATTTTGCGTTTGCAACGTTTCTAGTAAATAAAATTTATATAAGCAAAACGTTGCAAGTTGTAAAATCTTTGTTTTTTCATATTGTTTTTGATACGGCTTTACTGCTCCCAATAGTGCACTGCATAACCAAAAATAGAAGGAAACATGAAGATTTCACAATTTTTCTGTGTTTCGATTATTCAAAACTAGTTAATGGGGTATTGCTAATTTTTCAAGGAACCAATGACGACGTAAATACACTTTTATATTTCGAAGATTCTTGTCTTGTTTGTTTATGCTCCGAAAGTGATGATAAGCCATCACATCCCCATTTGCAGATTAATTTCAGATCACAACTATTTACTTTCTTAAGATACTCAGTGGAAAGTCCGAAACAATCCTTGATGCTGTATTTTCAAGTGATGTTTAAGACGTTTTGGTGATGCAGTTGGAAGAATATTTGCGATTTTCGCAGCCTCACACAGCTGGTTTTCCTTTTTTTAACATAGCTTTAAATGTGTCGAAAACTTCTTCAGTAGACTTTGTAAAAAGTGGTGCAGACAAACGCTGTTTCTTGGTTTTTGAGCACAAATCTCCGTATTGCTTAGTGTGCACCAACATCTGATGTACAAAGTACAAGTTCTATGTTATCATCCAGCCACAATACGTTGATTCAAACTTCTTAGTAGATCGTTTTACCGACTTCCATCTTACTTCGTATAACTTAACATAGCTTTCAATTTTCGATGGTTTATCTTTTCCCAGGTTATTTTTATAATTAGGTTCTACGTATTGTGCTACAAGATTAACCTTCTCTTGAAAAAGAAGTGATGCGTTTTTAAATAAGATGGAACACACAGTTTAATTTTTCAATAAGATTTCCATGATTGTCTATTTACGAGTATAATTGAGATCTAATATGGTTTAACCACGTTTATATATTAACTGCAACTTCTTCTACAAAGCTTTACCTGTTCTAAAAGTAGCTGAATATTTACCTGTCATGTAAATACACTTAACATATAGTATCTGGCCACAATATTTGTTAATGAAAGTCTCAGATCTAACATAAATTATTAACCGGCGAATAACATTACCTAACCTACTAATTGTGAAGAAGCTAACTATATGAGTATTTTTTTTTTTTCTAATTTTGACACGTGGAAAGGTATTATATATTACTGTGTGGGTAATAGTGTCTTATTTTTGAATAAAATTTTACACCTGAGTAGATTTTTTGATGCTTAATTTCAGGTGTTATTCACATTTTTTACGGGACCAAAAATCCCGCAATTCAAAAAAGCTTTAAAAATTGTCCAAAAATTGAATACCGTTTAAGTGTGGGCCCTACATTAGTGGTTTTAGCTTCCATAGTGCTATCCAACCAGTCACTATACTCTAATTGAAAGTCTCGTACAGTTTTCATCTTTATTTTAAATAACTTGATATATATATATATATATATATATATATATATATATATATATATATATATATAAATTAAACACTACAAAAGAGCAAGACAATTTATTAGCATAAAGCCCTGTTTTATAGATTCGATGTAATGATTATTACTAGTAATTTGGAAGGTTTATGTTAGCAGCACGTTGTGCATTATGTCCACAATTCTAAACTTTTCCAAAAATTATTACAGACTCTTATTTATTGTAAAACCACTGTACTTTTGTCTTGAAATAAAGGTATTTTGTACAGTTTTGTTTTTACAAATTAAAGCTAATTTCATAATTATTGTAGTGTTAACGTTTTAGTTTTCATATTAATTTTCATTTTCGAAAACTAGTAAAAATTTTCAGTATGAGCATGCTATAAGTACACAGAAAAAATATGGTCTATTAAATGATTTATTAGAGATAAAAACTATTCCAATTATTTTTTAATTGTATTTATTATTCAAGTGATCAAAATTCAAACTTTATTTTTTACTAAAGTTAAAAGAATTTATCAGCTTTCAATTATTTTTCTTATTGTATAAATTGATAAATTAAACAAATGTAAATAAAAATAAGTGATATTTTGAATAATTGAATATAGATTCTTTTAATAGGTTTAATTTCAATTGAATATGTATTATTCGTAACTGAAATTGGATTTTAAATTTTTCTATCAAAAATTTGAATTTAATTTGTTAAAATACTTCATTTTTGAGTAACTTATTTAATTTTATAAATATTTGAAATCATTTTAAAATTCTGATTAATAATAAAATTGAATTTTTTCGAAAATATTTTTTTCTGTGTAGTAAATAAAAACATTTTATTGCGGAAATCATTAAATTTCGCAACAATGACATCCTTTCTAAACATTTCAGTTATAAATAGACATTATCTACAAAAAAAAAAAACAAACCAGCAAAAGCTTCCACAAAAAAACTTTTTCATCACTTCAGAAGTAGAACTAAATACATATTTAGCACTTTTTTTGGAAGTTAATAAAAATTACTTCCAAAAAAGTGAAAATAAATGGGTTTTTAGCAGAAAGAAAGGTGGATAAATTCCAAGAAAATTAAAATTTCACAAATTGATAATAATTTTATTATCTATTAACAAAGCTAAAACCATATTTTTATAAAAAAATTGTATGAATATAGTTTTAAGAGAAGTAATTCAAAAGAAATGAGTAAGAAGCATAAAAGAATAACATCCTAACAATGATAACCATGGGTTAAAAAATAGCTTCTGCAGCTCTTCAGCACTAAGTACTTCCTCCCAATGACAACACAATGTTAAAATCATGTCTTCTTCAACTCTTTTTGAGTTCTTTTTTTTTTTTTTTTGGTTGTTTATTGAACAGTTCCTACACCTTTTACATCATATCTTACATACATGCATACATTTACATATAAGTAAATTGTCTTAAGCAGCATACATTGCTATACAAAAGTATGAGAAATAGTTTAATTTGGCTAGAGGAAGCCAATTTTCTGTTAGATTTTAAGCAAAAATATAAACTTCTTGTACAATTATTTGGTATCTAAGAAAATGCTAGAATATGATAATTCATAGCAAAAAAATTAGTGAAATCTAATTTCATCCCTGCATTTCTCGAAGGATTTAAAATTTAGCTGTTTAAGCCTTGTTCAGATCGGCGCTAAATTACGAAATTTTATGCCGAAATTACGAATAAAATCTAGAGTGTCCATACTGACTAGATGACATTTGATGTAATTTCGTGTATAGCTTATACTTATTGTTTACATTTGAAATTATTATAGGGGTAAATAAAGTATTTTGAAATGGAAACAAATAAGAAATAATTATTTACTAAATTGGAAATTATTAATGAAAAACTTGCTAATAAGAAATTGTTATTTTAACAATTAAAAATCGTTAGACATTGCAAAATCACTTTAATAATTAATTTTAAGATTAGTGTTTAAATTTAAGATCAGCTGTCAATTGTTTTTTTTTCTCACGATTGAAACATGCAGTACATAGTTGAAAAAAAGTATATTTTCCAACCATGTACAGAGTTGCACGGAAATGGGCATCGTAATTTCAATGTAATTTCGCCGAAATTACACAAAATTATGTAATTTCGCAAGTGTCAAAATGTATGGGAAATTACGTAATTTCAACTTGATTTCGGCCGAAATCACGAAAGTACGTAATTTGGCGTCGCTCTGAATGCCCTATTAGTGTTTTATATATATATATATTTTTTTTTTTTATTTGAAATAAAGTTAATATTTAAACTTTAACAAAATTTAAACGAATGGTGATATTTTATTGAAACTTCAGTATAAAATGTGCAAAGTTTTTTAAAATTATAAAATTAAAAAGACCACTTTCTTATATAAAAATACTATAAATCATCCCAATTCGTAAAAATAATGTTTAAAAAGTCGACAATATGGCGGCTTGTGTTCGAAAATTGGAAGTATGAAATTGTTGTTTATGTTTGAAATCTTTGCAGCCATTTTTATTGCGTCTTATTACAAACATTTGAAATATCAAAATTAAAGTTTTAAAATTGTTTCATTTAAATGACTGTTTTACATTAAAAAAAAAAACATTATTATAAAAATTGTGCTAAAAAATTGTGAATTTCTTAAATAAAAAGGACATGTTTACTCTGTGACTCATTGAAAATAATGATATCTTATAGGATATATTAGAAAACGTGTAGTCCTTATTTAAGATTCAACACAATATGTAACAAACATACACGCAACAAAGAACGCAAACAAACCGAGTACAATACCCATTAAAATGTGTACGTCCTGTCTTTGTGCCTATCGCTGTTCTATTTCCAACTAAAAACGTGTATTGTTTGTATGGATATACAATTAACAACTATTGCTAGCTCATGGTACAAGAAATAAGGTAACAACAACTCTAGGACAACTGCAACAAATCCATGCATTTTGTTTTTGCAATAAAATATCTTTTTTTTTAATTTTAAAAGTTTAAATGGCGTAGCTTTCCGCTAAACATATTGCTAGGGTGCACATCCAAAAGAAGCATCCTTCACAAAACATCCACTCGATCTACACCTTCGTGTAGAAAGCTGAAATTCCCGAGTTCAGCTCCCTGAGTTTAATGGTCTCCACCGATATCAAATTCCTGTTCTGTGTGGTACTGCACCAAATCCAAAATATAAGTTAGGTTAACAAAATCGATTGCATGTAAGAAATGTAAGCCACGAAAAACCGTAACACGATACAGTTAGACGACAACAAACACTTAGTTAAGCAAAATTCTCGAAGGTCAAATAGCAAAAAACCCGCCTGACTGTACTTAAAAAATAATTACGGTGACGCGAGAGTTGTTCTCCAACTAAGAGCTACTTTGCGAATGCGATTAAAATATCTTATGTCAACTTTAATTTTAACATTTCACATGTTTGTTTACAAAAAAAAGAAAAAACACATTTAACATTTCACGTAATAAAAAAAAGTAATAAGACGCTAAAACACAAAAATAAATAAAAAATGTATACAAAGATTGTAAACATAAAAAACAATTTAACACTACAGATTTTAGAACACATATTACTGTCAAAAAGGAAAATTTCAGTTGTTTAAATGCTTTTACCAGATTAATCTACCAGTTTGACAATTTAGTCTTTCTAAGGTTAAATATAACCCTTTTATTTTGCTTTTAGCCTCAAAATTTTCGTTTTAGTCCCAACTTTGTTTCTAGCCTTTTCTAATTCTCAAAATTACCTTAAAACGGCTAAAATTTTCCTCAGCAAAGAAGAAAATAATTCCTTATTTGCTTTTAATGATTTTATTTTTACAGAATGAATCATATAGAATTACTTAAGCAATTAGTATAATTATTTTTTTATAAACTTTTTTAACCAAAGAAACTATTTATGAATATAATTTATAAAATTCTTATAAAAACGAAAAGTCACCACAAATTTTGAATTTACTTATCAAAAAGGAATTATAATTCAAAAATATTGGAGTGAAATTAACAAAGGTGTGCCAAGTTTCTAAACTGTTAATATATTTATTTTTGGGCTGCCATGTCCTATCATTTACATTTATCTTGGGCCCAAAATGTCCCTTGAGTGAAATACGAAAAACCTTTCTTTGAAAATTTTGTTCTACCAAAAACTATAACGGTGAATGAAATGTATATCAGAATGAAGCTGAGACGTTCCTCTATCACATGCAAGTGGTCGGGTCCAAGCACCCAAAATGTTCTTTGAGTGAAATATGAAATTTTTTTTAATTCAATAAACATACATTTCTTCGTCTCATAGAAATTATTTTAACCATTTTTTAATCTCTTACAAGATTTTTGTTTAATAAATTTTAAAACATTTTTCTACCGGATATAGTAGTTATCTTATTTTTAGTAGTTTGTTAACAAAGTTACGGTGTTGCCACATTATAAATTTGCAAAAAAAAAAAAAACATTAATTTCGCTGCGAAATCGAGTAATTCTGGCAACGTCAAATTATCGTCCACTTCAAATATTTCGAAATACATTGGGTTTTTTTACGTATAAAACGTAACCAAAATTTGTACGAGAGTTTTAATTGGGTCATTTTGCTGTCAGCCATTCTATGTTATATTTGCAAATTTATTACAATATCTTTAAAAAATATCAAAAACTAATGAGGAGAAAAAAACAAACTTTTAAATTCAAAACTGGCCTTATTTTTGGCATTTAGCCTTTTTTAAACCTCTTTTTTTCTCACCTTCTGGCAATACTGCAAGCTTATACAAAAAACAAAAGCACTGAAAGTCATTGCAATGTTTTTATAGATGTTTGTGTGCATGTATATTTTTTTCAGATTTGTGTCTATAACTCGGTTGTTTATGGACTCATATGGTTAATTCAAAATTCGAAATATTTATGACCGATCTATATAAAAACGAAATCCGTAGTTTAACAAGAGCTTTAAAGATGCGTTTTGTCCGATATCTCGGTTATTATTGCACCGATTTAGTTCATTTCTTCAGCATAAAAATTCAGAATAAATTTTGAAATCTTTGCAAAAAAAATCCCTACCTTATATATAGACATTAGAAAATCGAAAACCGGTTTAAAAGCCGTTTTTTGACATATCTCCGCCATTTATTAACCGATCCTGCTGATTTCGATAGCAAAATTCTCGAAAGGATTTCCGATCGTTTGATATATATTATATATGGCAGTTATCGGTGGGCTTCATAAACGTCATTCCAACCGACCAACGGACGGAGAAACGTACATCGTCCTATCGACATCATTTCTTACAAGGATCCAGAAAATATAAACTTTTTTCTGTTTTTGAATAAATAGAGTACAATACAGAATTAGACTGATATATAAACATCAGAATATGAAGAAGACATCTAAAATTTTAATTTAAATAATATAATAAGATGATCGTTTGATGTGATTTTGTAATTAATTATGGTCAGTTTTCCACCTATCTTCATGAAATTGAGCACACTGATTTATACATATATATAATAAAATAGGTCCGTATTTTAATGAATTTTGTATGTTCTAATCCGATATAAACATACATATAGATATTTAATTAATCTTATCAAATATTGAAAAAAGGTAAGAAATTGATTAACTTTTATGATTTTATGAAGTTCTTATCTTCTCTTGTAAAATTTTCTTTAGGGTTTATACGTCCTTATACGTTTCCATGCTTCATTTGTATAAAGATTTTTTCTTAATTTAAACAATTAAATATAGAATTATATTAACAATTTTCTTTTTTTTTCTGAAAAGAAAAATTATATTAAAGATTGCCTTTCAATAACAGCAAATAGTGGTCAGATAACTCCTTTTATAAATATATAGACGTTACAGGAAGAAGTTATAATTCTAAAAACAAATCAATTAAACATTTGAATTTCGGACTTGGACAATTCAAGATAAAAAGAACTGCTTCTAACATTTGTTTTAGTAAAAATAAGACTTAAAAATTTTGAAATTTGGAAACTGGAAATTTTTTATAAGTGATGTTATTGATGCATACGACGTACGCAAATGTTGCAAAATGTTCAATAGATTAGAATATCATAAACAGAAGACATTGAAGTCTTATGTTTCGCATCAAGAAAGACTTACTCAAGATGCTGAACATCGATTGATAGCTATATCTAACATGGTTTCAAATTTTCTAAAACAGAAACTAACAGATTAGAAATAAGATATTTGAAAGATTATTCCGTAGAGAAACTATGAGAAATTAAGCGCTTGAACCTATGGCGATGGAAGTCTTTTGAAGCATCTAATGGTGATTTGCTGTCGGAACTGAATGCAACAATAAAAAGTATAAAAAATTTATTTTTCAAAATTAAATTTTATAAAAACTAAAAAGCGAAGTCAGTTTAAATCAAGCCATCCATTTAACTCCTATTACTATTAATTCTTTTAATAAAATTATTTTAAGTAATTTCCTTAAATATACATAAATATTTTATATTTTAACACAAGTCAATATCTATTTATATTATTAAAAAGAACCATGTTTGAGATTATTGTAACATTAACTCGGTTTCATTGATTTAAAATTTCTATTGTTTTTGCCCATATATAGTATATTATTAGTGCAATGAATTAGAAAATGTTTTGCTATTTTCCTATTTAACTATAATATTTGTTAAACAAGTAAAACAAGAAACTCCAAAAAAATTAATTATCCACAAAAATTATGCTTTTCAAATAACTTAATTTACATTTTATCATGTATATAATTTAAAAACAATCTCAAACCACGAATAAATAAAATAAAACACAAAAGATTCTACTGTAAAAAAATAACGTAAAAATATTAATCATTATGTATAATTATTTTATTTTTTCTAAATAAATTCGTTCATTCATTCATATTTTCAATGGCTCTACATTGAATATTATTTAATTATAAAGATAGCATGTTAACAAATAATTAAATTAATGAATTGACAATATGTATGTCCGTTGCTTTCCTCTACCATATGTAAAGTGTTCACACAAACACAGACAACAAGTTTTATTTTTTTTTTTCTATTTCATATCAATATTTATATATTCATTTATCCATTTTTTTAGTCTGTTTTCTATTACTGTTTTGCTTCTATTGTGCTTTAACGACATGAGACAACAAAACCCATGACGATATCATGCAATTTTAAAAGTCCTTAATTAAGAGAAAATGAACAAATTTCTACAACTACAACTAAAAGTGACCAGCATGACTTTCTAAAAAGTATCAAATAAACTTAATGATTCTAATAAATCAAATTAAAATTCAGCTTAAAAAATATCTACAAGATATTTTAAACACTTAGAGTACTCCTGTTCGCTTTTACATGCATATATTGTATTATGTATATGCTGTTGTTTTATTATATTTTAAATCTTAAAATACTAAAGAGTCATTCCATTTAAAGCCAAGTAGCTGATTTCCGCACCCCTACCGAATTTAATGATATTTGATATACACATTATCCTCATCAATACGAAGACTTATATACAATTTCAAATAATTTGATCAAGCTGTTCGCTAAATATAGTGTAAAATATCTAAAAAAAAATGTACACGGTTGTCCACACAAAATAAAAAATATCTTTCAAAGTCTTTAAGATATAGGATTAGGCTGATCCACTCGGTTTTTCAATCGGTTTAAAAACCATCTTTTTCGCTTCAAGTACTGTCCGTTTTTTCAATATGTTCAGTTTCGAATGTCGAATTAACCGGTTTTTAAACACAATATGATACTAAATACTAAAATAAAATACTAAATACTAATATTGGAAGGAAAATTTAGGAAAAATTTGTTAACTGATTAATATTCATAAACTTAATTTCTTGTTATGTTTTATAAATATAGTTTAATGTTAAAGTGAAATTAATTTCCTAAGTTTAAACAAACAATAAAGTAATAATTATTTTGAATACGCATATCAACGGAAATAGTTTTTTTTCTTGTAACAGCTATAACACTCTTACAAACAATTTATTAGTTTATTTTAAAGATATTTTTTAATTTATGGTAGATCTCATTATATATTTTTCTAAGAATATTAAAAATACGGTTTGAGATATAATGGTTTGATATTTATATGCCCAACTTTGACAATGAACTTTTTATATGAATAAAATTTATACATACCATTATAAATGTAATTAATGTCTTTGTTTTTAATGCCAAACTAAAGCCAGAAATCTGCCATGTATATTTTAGAATTTATTGACAACTAAACACGTTCACCTTTGTGAAGTTTTAACCTTTTTTCCTTTTTCAAAGCTCTATATTTTTAGAGCAGAAAGGGCCGTGAGTCTAAAGATTTATGATTTGGAAGCACTGTTTTGATATGGAATCACAAATTTGTAATATTAGTTTACTTATTTTTTAAAGTAGTATTGCGAAAGTAGTATATTAGTTTCTGTACATATTATATAAAACTTAGTTTCATTTCTTATGATTATTTTCTTATATTAATTAAATTTGTTTATATTATATCTAATAAATTTTAACTTTATTTTTATAGGATTTGTTGAGCTTTTTTAGGGAAATATAGTCTTTTGATAGAAATATTTACTTCTGCAAAAAAAAGACTGTTTAACCTTTTCTTTTTAAAAACAGCAATTGGTTTCTTCAAAACCCCAATTATTCGAAAACTGGTTTCTTCAAAAAGTCGATCACCCTATATAGGTTTCATTAAGGTCTCATATTAACGGTATCAAAATTAACTTTAATACGGCATACATCAAGATTCGTCATATTTCGTCAGTATTAAAATGGTCCATATTTCACGACTTATACATAGTTCGCAAATAAATATCTCAAAAAATGGTATTTTTAAAATATCTGTTAATGGCAACAATTTTTTCTTTACTCTTGGTAAGTGGTATGCTTGAGCAAAAAATATCATCCAAAATATTTATTTTAGTTTGTGCTTTTTCTTTCATGATCAAGCAGAAAAATCGCCAATTGCTTCTACGAATCATCCAAATTTAATTAAATTAACACTGGTAAAGCAAATACCTTTTCACCATTAAACTATACTTTTAAAGAATTTTTAAAATATCATTTTTTGAGAACTATAAATTATGAGATATGCACCATTTTGGTATTGAGAAAAAAGTCATGTTGTAGCAGTTTTCATATCTTTAATATTAGACCTCAACGAATCTTGTATCAAAAATACTTAGAAAGATATTTGTAATTTTGTGTAGAAAACTTTTGTAAATATATTTTTTTGTATTTTACACTTTCAAATCGCTATATTTCGCGAACCACTTGATAAAAATGTCTGAATTTTTGTGTCAGTCTTAGTTTTGATGAGTACAATTATTGTGAGGTAAGGTCCAAATTTGAATTCTTTCGTGTTGGTTTTAAATGGAATGACTTTAAAGGGAAAAATACAAGTACATGAGAATATATATGCATATGTACATATATGAGAATGTATTCAAGTACTATGATTAGTATACATAATGTATAGTAGATATCTATTTGTATACTCATGTAGTATGATATTTAATGTGATTTTTTGCACATGTGTTACTTTAAGATGTCACATGTACGAAGTTTTTTCTTTCTTTTAAAACAAACACATCAGCACATACTAATAAACAATATGCACATAAATAGATATTATCCCTTCAATTCTTTAATGCACGTTATGCTAAACATGTGTACTCTACATAAAATGAACTAGTTACTTTTGAATAAATTTTATTTAGTACTAGCTTTTACACAGTGCACTTTGCTGCCCTTATAATTTCTGTTTTGCGTTACCACTCTTTTAATATAATAGTGTCTTAAATAAGTATTAACTAAAATTTTCTTTGTGTGGGAGTGGATCACCATGTACCTATCTGTCCCATTATTATTTCGACGAGAAAGTAATAGTTCTTTAGATATAGGATAATTAAAATTCCCTTTATATAGAGGGTACCCTTCCCCTTGGTCCTACATATCGTATTTTTAATTCATTTATGGAAGTTGGCGAAGATAAAGAAAGTTATTTGCACAAAATTATAAGATTTTTACTCTTAAAAAATATTAATGTTGCCCGCATTCAACTTAACCAATAAATAAAAAAAAACTAAATTT
Source organism: Protocalliphora azurea (assembly GCA_932274085.1). NCBI lineage: Eukaryota > Metazoa > Arthropoda > Insecta > Diptera > Calliphoridae > Protocalliphora > Protocalliphora azurea. The sequence goes on along the minus strand of OW026521.1, from coordinate 53,447,765 downwards.
TACCACTGATAACACAGGTATACACTGATTCTGCTGCACGAGATTTCTCAACAAATTCGTATGTACGTTTTTATGAAGTATTGAGCATCTAAACCACTTTTCTGGAATTGATTCTGGTTTTTGCGATAAAACGCTATTTGTAAAATTAACGAGATTGCACCATATATATAAGCATATCTCGAAAACGACTTGTCTGATTTGGTTAAATAAAATATCAAAAAATTCGGTTTAAAATTGCCTTCAAGTTATATGCACCTCATTTTTTAATACGCTCAGTTGTTATGAAGATATTAAGCCTATTTTTTGAAAAAAACTTTAATTTCGTAAAAGATTAAAAAAAAACAGTCAATTAAAAAAAAAAGTATTTTAGAAGCTTCATACTGATATAATGAGATATCCCGTGCCGCAGAAAAAAATTTCATTTTGTAAAGCTATGAAATCAACTACATATTGTGTATCAAAGCGTCGGTTTAAATTCTAAGCTCTCCAACAGTTTTTAAGTAACCTTGGGTTTAATCACCACGTAATTGTTCTCACCGAAAATTTGGCTAAAAAACAATACTCTCGAAATTCTTTGCAGTAATTATAATATCTTTAGACGTGATAGAGACAAAAATACAACAGATGGAAGTGTTATATTCGCTGTATCTATTCATTTCCTTCTGAGGTTATAACTCCTAAAATACCTAACGGTATTGAATTTAATGAAATACGTATAAAACTTAATAATAAAAACATTTTTATTACGTGTTCATATATTCCACCGATTCAAAATAGAAATCCATTAATTCATCGTGACCATATAAAGTTAATTAGATATATTATAGTGAATTCTAAATCTGACGATTCTCTTTCGGAGATTTTAGTATGCCCACAGTATATTGGAAGTTGAAGATTGATATTATCCTATTATTGAAATTAGTCTAAATATTGCTCTTTATTGCACATCGTCGTAAAAAAATTAAAAAAATTAAAATATTTTCTCTTTCAAAAGAGCCAACTTCGACGAGCTAAATCATCTTTTATATTATACAAATTGAATGGAGCTGCTAAATTTATGAAACTGGACCCCAATTCCCATTGATCAAATTGTTCGCACATTATACAAAACAGTTTCTGAATATGTTGACGAATGTGTTCCTAAAATAAAATTACCTCCGAAATCTGGTCCTCAATGGAGCTCAAAATAATTGTAAAAGCTAAACAATTTGAAAAATAAACGCTTTAAAAAGTACAAAAAATTTGGTCTACTGTCTCATTATGTTCAATTTGCTGTTGCCCGTGCTAAATATAACACATTCAACACAGTGTTTTACAAAAATTACATAAAAACCGTGAAACAACACATAAAATGTGATCCAAAGACATTTTACAATTCTATAAACTCGAAAAGAAAATCTGACATATATCCTAATACTATGAAATATTTAACCTAGGTATCTAGAGATGATTTGACACTATGCAATTTGTTTGCTGACTTATTCTCCACCATTACTTTGATCTACAATATAGCAAAAGTTCATATCCTAATCTAATTGTGGAATACCAAGTAATATTTATGCATTCTTATCATACGTCACAGATATTAACAGCTATAAAAATCTTGAAATTGTTTTTTCGGAGTGGACCTGATAGTATACCCAGTCGTTTTTTAATTAATTGCGCAAATGCTCTTGCTACTCCGTTAACCATAATTTTTAATATATGATTATTTTTCCCAGTACTGGAAAGAGTCTTATAATATTTCGGTTTTTAAATATGGCAATAAATCAAATAGAGTCAACTATAGAGAAATTGTCAAGTTGAGTGTAATTCAAAAACTCTTTGAAAAATACATAACTGAGAATATTACACGACAAATTTTTTATTATCACCTTATCAACATGGGTTAAGGAGGGCTGTTCAACAGTAACTAATCTTTTGCAGTTTGTTTTTATAGTAAAAAAAGCTGATGTCATATATACAGATTTTAGCAAGGGATTTGATAAAGTCAATCATGACTTGGTATTACCCAAACTTTATGCCATGGTATTTACAATAAATAGTTTGAATTGGATAAAATTATACTTAAAATGTTGTAAGCAGCGCACGTTGGGGTAAAAAGGGTCGAAAATTTATTTATTTATTATTAGGTAAAAAAAATGTATTTTTAGAATTTCAGGATTTTGTTGGCAGAATGGTAATATTCGTCCGTCTATGTATTGTGGTAAAATGTATGTATGTATTTTTTTAATTTTAAGGATTAAGTAACGAAACTTGGTGTATGTGATAACTTTTATCTGGGGATATAGTATACAAAAATCGTTCTAAACTATTCATTATTTTATTAAGTTTTCATACAAATGGACTCCCCAAATTCAGCTAAACCTCTGAAAAACCCTCAACGAAATATTGGTACTTCATGAAAAAATGAAACAATATATATATATATATATATATATTAAAATAAATTTTAATATTTTTATATAACAAATACAATACTAACAAATTTTTCTTCACTATAACTTCCTTTACTGCTATCGTCAACATCTGAACCATCAATATAACTTTTATCGTTTTCTTTGTTTGTAAGATTAAGCAAATCAACTGCGTATTGAGGTAGTACTATATGTTTTTTTTTTATTTTTTCCCATACTAGATATGGTTGGATTGGAATTTACCAAAAGTCTTTTAAATATATTTGTCTACTACATTTTCGTGGGTTTTCGCAGAAAACTGGCAAATAATAAAGAAACGAGAATAAAGTAAAAAAGGAAAATGTCCGCACTTAAGGTGTTTTCTGTTTGGGAGCAACTTGAGTTTTTCAACAAAAATGTTACGCAAAATGAATGTTTGTTCCATTAAGTTAAAATTGATTGAATCAATTATTTCATAGATTGAATTTTAATATAAAACCAATGGTAATTGAAAAATTTTAGGCAATAATTTTTTCTGTGTAAGTAGAAATCATAGTATGTAAGGCCATTTCTGAAAATCTCGAAAATCATTTTGAGGCTCAAACGCAATGGTAAAGGATATCATATTGGCGGGTATGACCGACTATAAATTTTTTACTTGTTATTATTGGTAAATAGATTTTTTTTTTAATTTTTGGTGAAATTTTTGATTTTTAGTGACAAATCTGATTTCAAATGAAGAATAAAATTTCTAGAGAAAAATCGAATTTTTAGTGAATAATCGGTTTTTGTGGATAGTCGATTTTTATTGAAAATTTGGATTTTTGGTGAACAATCGAAAATTAAATTTTTTTTGTAAATTATTGGATTTTTATTGAAAAATCGAATTTTTAGTGAATAATCTGTTTTCAATAAATTTGAAATTTTGGTGAATAATCGGATTTTTAGTGAAAAATTGATTTTCGGAGTTTTTGTGAAAAATCGAATTTTTAGTAAAAATTTTAATTTTTGGTGAAAATTTGAATTTTGGTGAAAGATTTTCTAAAAGAAATATTGAATAAGAAGTTAAATTTTTTGTAACAAATCAACAAAATAATTTTGAACAGAATTAATAGATTCACAATGTTATAATGTTATTTTAAATTTCATATAAATTTTGAAACAATATTAAATAATTTGTAATTTTAAATAATATATAACACAATAACTCAAATAATATATTTTGTCCACCACTAGGTGGTCCTCACTGAGCGCTATCCTTCTTTCAACAGACACGCAGTTGGACAGACGGACAGACATAGCTAGATCGTCTTCGATTTTTATGGGGACCCAGAATATATTTACTTTATGGAATCTAAGATGACTACTTCGACATGCTACATACGGAATGATAAACCCAATATACCCCCATAGGTCAATAAGAAAGTGACCTCTTAGATCAACTGATTTACAATTTTTTTCAAATATATACCTCGCGAAGCTGTAATTTTTTTTTTTTTTTTTGTATTCGCATGGAAAGCTTTTATCACTTTTTTACTCTTCTTCCGCTTTATTTACTTATTTGTTGTTTATAGCATTTTGACATCATGTGGATTGGTACAAGCAATTGTTGTTTTTGTGGATGTACGACATTATGATGCCCTCAAGCTTTTTTAATGGTGGGTATAAAAATATATATCGACAATTCCAAAAGCCCAAAAGAATTTAAAAAATTCTATTGCATTAAAATGCATTTTAAAAAAAATCCTTAATCTTATTTTTGAAATGTTTGTTTTGAAGCCAAAGAAAGCAAAATTCCAACGCCGCACGTTGGGTTGAACAGGAGGAGAAAGGATATCGGGTAATAGATGATAAAATTCGTATCGCTAAGAAAGTGACCTCGTATATGACTGTAAAATTTATTGTAATATATTGTCTACCTTTTTTGCCACATTCGCTCAAAGTTAAATATTATTTTTAAAATTGCCGCGCATTGTTTAAAATTGAAATTCATGAAATTTTAAATATATTTTTTTCAAAATTTTTTAAGAGAATAAATATTTGTTTAAATTGACCCAATAAACCAAAGAACGATGTGATAGCGGAAACGATATCATCTTAGGTGCCTATTATGATATTATATCATATTGCTTTAGCAATACAATTTCGAATATTTTGTTTCCAATAAAGTAAAAAATAGAAACAACAAACAGACGTAAATTTATAATCAAATACAAATAAATCGAGAATGGCCCAACCAAATTTATATGTAAGTTCATAATTGGAAAAATATATGTCTAATGAAGAAATATGCTTGCAAACAAAATGTTTGCATATATTTCTCTTACAATATTAAACTGATAAATGCATTATTATTGGTAATAATAGCATTCTGAATAAAATCTAGAATTGGCCTATTTTACCATCGCTACTTTTGGAAATTACGATACCGAAAACGATACAATTTCATGGAAAAATGATATCATAGTCCGTGAAACTATAGTTTTAGATTATCACCTATGATACTTTTTATCACCTATATGACACCGTTTTGATATTGTTATAATATCATTTGGTTTATTAGGGATACATCAACTTCAGATATAAGACCATATTTGTAAAAAACATATATACCAAATTTTTATTTTAAATATTTTTGATAATTTTTCGAAAAATACCCCATATATATTTAGTGTATATTTGTTGAGTTTCAAAGGGTTATTGGGTCAGATTGGATAAAAATTTTTATATGGTGATAAAATATAGTATGTTAGCTTGTGTAAAAATTAAAAATATTTTGCCAATATTTGCCAAAATGAAAAATATTTAAGTTTATATTAAAATAGACCAGTTGAAATTATGCACAAAACACAATATAAACACACTAACAGGGGAATCTCAAGAAGTTCGAAATGAAGATTTTAAATAACTGCAGTCATGAAAAATTTAATAAAAATATTTTTACCAGGTTTCTTCTTAGTAGGGGTCTGTTTATTGCCAAAAATATATCTTAAATTAAATTTATCAAAAGTTTTTGATTTTCTGCATTATTTTTTCTATTAGAAAAAAAACCTTCACTTTTAATATTTTCAATATCACTTTTTTTTCTTTGAATTATATAATATAACATTACGTATACTTAAATTTGCAATTTGATTTATTTATTAATTTATTGCTACTAAAACAAAAGTTACAAAAATATGTTACATGTATTACCCTCACTTTTAATAGCAGATGAACATGCTGCACTCTACTAACAGCTGATACAATTTTTTTTTGTGAGAAAAAGAAGAAGAATTTCTTGTAACAGTTCAGTAATTTTTATATTTATTGAGTAAAAATTGGAGTTTCAATAAAAAATATGATGATTGATTACTTGATGGAATCATCCTCATCAGATGAAGATAATGTAATGTATATATTGCTAGTGGAAAGAAAAAAATCTGCCGCGAGTTAAAATAAGTTGAAAATGAAATATTATGTATGTCCACCTTTTTTTTATTGTATCATGTTTTCACTTCTTTTTAGTTTAAGAAAAATTTACGCCTTACCTTAGCATCTAATTGAAAGATACTCCATTTCAAATTTGGTAAGTACTTATCAAGGAAGAAGAAAGCAATCAACTGTAGAAACACAAATCCTTTCATTTTTATGGCAAATTGTTTCAAAAATGAAATATTCCCAGTATAACTACAATTTGTTTTAGGTTTAGTGGCAACAAAACTACCTTCCGGGAAGTGGAAAATTTATTTGACATGTCGGTGTTAAATTTATATGCCACCTTCAATAAAGTTTTAATATTTATGGTGAATTATATAGCTCCGGAAGTTATAAAATTGACATTGTCAAATACGGAAAAAGAAACAATTGCAAAGGAATTTGAAAATGTGTGAGAGGTAGTTTTTTATAATTTGTATTTATTGTAATCGATTTCACTTTATAGATTGCCGGCTTTCCAAATGTTTTGGGATGTGCAGACGGAAGCTATATTTCTGTAAGAACCCTAAAACACAAAATACGTTCCGTATCTGCAATGCAAAGCTACAGTTTCTGGATATATACACGGGTATTTCAAGTAAAATTCACAACTACAAAGCTTTGTTCCCCAAAATACTATATTATTAGGAGATTGGGCTTATAAGGTAAGGGAATATCATTTAACTCCTGTTCGCGATTACGGAAATCTGAGTAATTCAGAAAAAAATACAATATAAAATTTTGCCGGTCGAAGGTTAAAATAGAAAACGCGTTTTTTACTCTAAAATCTCGATTTCGTCAGTCAGTGCGACTAGATTACATGGTAATTCAGACCATTTTGACGAAGACAGGAGAGATAATTTGGTAATACGATTGTAATATCAAATTAAAAACTTATTTCTAATTTGTACTTTATCTAAAAACAAAAGTTTTTTACAATTCAGTACTATTTGTACTTTAAAAAGAAAATAAATAAATAACTATAATAAATGTTTTTTCTATATACTCCAGCAGAATATGGCTAAAAATTACTGAACCTTGGAATTTGATATAGGGAAGCGAATTTTGGTGTATAGTTTCGTCTTGACGTCTTATACATACTCTTAGAAGTCACCAATAATCACGTGTACGCTACGCGTTTTCTTCGCTATTAAACGTCCCAAAATGTTATCTCTTTTTCCAAAAATCTCGCTTATTATTCATTGTATTTGTTTTGATATCATGACAACATTTTTAGAGTATACAATTTCCAATAATTTTGCTTAAACATATTTTCATGTACCATTATCAGTTTAGGACTTATAAAACAATTTTCTATATTTCAGGATTATATAGTAAAATTATAGGGATAATTATACCACAGAAATATGTACTTAAGTTTTGTTGTACAATATGTCGAGAAATTGCGAAAATTAAAAAAATGTTTAAATATAACTTTATATATTTTAATTTGTTTACAAATTTAAAATATGAAAAATCCAACAATTTCTAATAATTTCTGAAAGTATGAATCTTAGGAAAGCATGTAAGTGTAATTTTGAAAATTTTTAAACCTGCTCCCACATCCAACAGTGGTCGAAAATTATCAATTTTGGAAGAAATGTTCAAAATTTTGAGCATATAAAAAATTTTGTTGTTGATTTCGGTACTTCTGAGAATTAGATTAGGTAGTTCCATATTTTTAAAGATTCTATAAACAAATGTGATAGCTTACCGGTAAATTTCGCCCCACGAAGCAATTCTCTGTGAAACCACAAAAACAGAAATTTTGGCCTTTAAAAATATTAAGTATAATTTTATATATCTTTTTCTGATCTGATTTACTCTTATCAATTCTTTATTAACTACTTTATAACATGTGCAAAAATTATTTTTAAACCTATAAATATTTCAAAAATATTCACGCTCAAATTTATGAAATATAATTTATATATTTGTAACTTTTATAAATATGAACCGATTTTAAATATCTTTTTCTTAAATATATATATATATATATATATATATATATATATATATATATATATATATATATATATATATATGTAGCCGTCCAGCTACACACTTCAGGCAACAACATTCTGAAAGTTTAACTCCTGCTCTATCGATGTTCACAGTTTCATCTAAATCGGTTCAGCGGTTTAAGAGATCCGTACTTATTACCAATTATTTTGCAAATGCTCCCACTGTGCAACGCAAAATAGTATAAAGTAAACCCAATTAAAAAAAATGTTGCTGCCTGATTTATCTTTCCATAAATTTCCAATTCTTGAATTAATTAATTTCTCAAAAAAAAAAAAAAAAAAAAAAAAAAACTGACATCAAACAATGTTAATATTTGTTATATGTTCTAATAACTATGTTTTTATTTTCTTTTTTTTTTGGTAATAGAAATTTTTGCTTTCCTCTATTAGGAACATATAACAAAAAAACCCCATTTTTGGAAATTTTTGAGTTTTTTTGTTAACAAATCTTTCATTCAAAAATATCCACTGGAAAAAAAATTATTACATAATTAAAACTTAATAATATACACAAAATCTCGAAGCAATCCTTTTTTGTATCTTTTTGCAAGAAGTGCTCAACAAATTTTTATCTATAAATATTATTATATATTTTTGGAAAGAAGACAAAATTTCATAAACATTGGTATAACATTGGCGTCTTCTTGTCAAACATGTATATATAAAACGAGAAAGAAAGATATAGTCGGTCAAGCCATATGATACCCCACACCATTGTGCATGTCCATCATAATTCGTGGATGGGTCTTATATAAGACATGTGGTCAATTGTGGACCGATATTTTTACTAAGTGTAAAATAAAATATACGAATACGGAATATTACGCTAATACTAACATTTGGATGAATTTATGCAGTGGGCTTATATGGGAGCTATGGTAAATTATAGAGCGATCCTCATAAAATTTGTCACTATGATTTGTACTTATATAAAACTTATTCGTGTCGAATATAAACCTGATACTAACATGTGTATGAAATTTGTGCTCGTTAAAGTGATTTTCGGAAGAGGGTTTTATATGGGAAATATGGTCAGTTATGGACCGATCTTCATGAAATTTGGCACAAAGATTGATACTTATACAAAACTTCCTTGCACCGAATTCCATTACAATATTGCTATATTTAATGCATCTATAATATTCCGGGTTGACATTTGTATGGGTCTAGGTGAAATAATGGACCGATCATAACCAATTTCAATAGCCTTCGTCCTTGTGTCATGAAAATCCTACGTGCCAAATTTCATTAAAATATCTTCAAAATTGCGACCTGTACTTTACATGGACAGTCAGCCAGCCAACCGTCCAGCCAGACGGGCGAACGGACGGACGAACATCGTTAGATCGACTCAAAAAGTGATTCTGAGTCGATTGGTATACTTTAAGGTGGGTGTTGGATGATTTTTTCTGTGCGTTATAAACATCAGCACAAACGTATAATACCCCAACCACCTATGGTGGTGTGGGATATAAATATTATTGTTATTATTATTATTATTATTATTATTATTATTATTATTATTATTATTATTATTATTATTATTAGATATAATATCAAAATTTGTTGAAGACTTCTTGCAAAAAGATTTTGAGATTTTGTGCATATTATTAATTTTTAATTACGTTGATATTTTGAATGAAATTTTACACCCATGTAGATTTTTCAGTACTTAATGTATGTAATAAATGTATGTATGTAGCTATAGCTGTTTTTTTAGATTTATTAACTAAAATCCTGCAATTCTTAAAAACTTTCAAAAAATACCAAAAATGGAATTTTCTAGTTTTTTTGCTATATATATGATATCGGTGAGCAAAAGTTTCCATTGCTAAGAAGTTTTACAAAACATATACCTTTTTTTGATTCCAGCTTTGCGATTGGAGTAATTAAGGCGAAAATTAAAAATTTATAACTGAAAAAGAATGTGACTAGTTCTTTGAAAAAGTGGAAAATCGCTTTTTTCAAAATTCAAATATAATAGAACTTTTATTTCCGTAAATATTTTTTTTTTCAAAACCTTTGCACAATTTGGTTATTTTTAGCTAATAAAAATCAAAAAAAAAAATATATATATATATATATATATATATATATATATATCTGGTGAAATTTGACCCGGTATAGAGAAAAAGCTTCACCGAGATACGTCAAAAAGTAAACGTTTTAATCTTTGGTGCCCAATATCTCTTAAACTGAAATAGGTAACCTGCACATACGACGATGTCGTGCAGATCCCGACCAGAAGAATTCACTCATATAAAAGTCTATTAAATCTTTTAAGATATAACGAATAAGGATCGTTTTAAATATTTTTTATACCCGAGTTATCCAAATGTGGGACCCTGTGGACCGTTATTTCTATATAGTCCAAGCTTAAATCTTAAACTGTACTATACTTTTACTATCATTATGTAAAATTTCATTTAAAAGGGGCCAGCCGTTCATGTTTAGAATGGGACACTGTGTGGCGTATCTAAGTAACAGTAAGAGCCTTCAAATAAAATAGAATATTAGTTATCGTATCAAAAGGAGTAGCGAAGCGCACCGGGAAAAGCTAGTTATCTAAATATATGGTACTATTTACGAATCGAAGAACCGCGCGAGCCAATCCTACCACAATATATCCATTACATCTATCAAAACTTAAATTCGTCTACTACTATCACTGTATAAAATTTCATTGGAATCCATTTAATTATTTGGATGGGACACTATGCTTTCTTTCATGGATTTGTCGATATATTATATGTATTATAAATATTATTTAATATGTATACTAGTATATATTATAAATATTACATATGCGTACACAGTTCGATTAAAATTTTTACTATAGATGTTTCCAATTAATTAGTTAGTAATAATAATATTATTTGTTCATTAATTTTTGTGATATATGGCTTATTTTAATCGTAATATGTCCATCAATTATTTGTAACAAAGTTTTGTTTTCAATCAGACTTTGGAAGATGACATTGTTTTCTATGTTCCAAACGTCGCTTGTTAGTGTCTTCGGTAAGATTGTCGTCTGATTGTTGAAAATTTACGCAAATTCATCGTCCAGAAGTATAATTTGTAGTAACTTCTGAAAGATAGTTTGCCAATAATTCGAATTTAACAAAAATAAAATACATTACTATTGCGCATTAATGTTCTTGAGGTATGTTAGGAATATTATTAGCTTCTTTTTGTTGAAAAAAATAAAATAACGATCAAGAAAAATCACGTACAAGTTGACTTCAGTAATAATTCAACTTATGTCCAGTCGGATGCAGTACATGTTAAATATGAAAAGACAATTGTTTCTGATAAGTGAAGATTTTGTTTATTATTTATTATTTATTAAAATTGTATTTCATGTACGTTCGTCAAAATTAACTTTCAAAAAATGCAAGAAAATACTATTTTAGTTTTGCTAATTGGTAGAAAAATTTTAATTGGTATTAAATATTTCAATGAAATATTTGCCAAACAAACTGTAAACTGCTAAAGAAAAGTTCAAAGTTTTGACTGTTAACTATAGAACTAATCTCAAAAAATAATTTTATAATTTTATATTATATACATATATAATTAATTTTATTATTCCTCGACAAGTACCCGGAATCCACGTATGGTTTTCCATAATATTTTATCTATTGTTCTGTTACTAATATATTGATTACCATGCATTTTATGTAATTTATATGTGAAATAAAATTAATATCTAAATTTTGAAAATTCTTTCGTTTTTAGCAATAGAAAATGCAGGGAATTTGTTTTAAGAAAACGAACAACGAATCACAACATTACGCGAAGGAGTATGCTTTTGTTTGATGATTGTTAGCATAGAAAATTCAACTAGAAGAATAAATTTAAACTTTTGGAAGACTCTTCTTAGTGACTTCCGTAACAGAAAATATTTGCAGGTATTATATGCGTAATAAACCTTCAAACATTTTAAGTTAAATTTGTGCCCACCGTCCAGATGCACAATGTGCGATCCAATAAAGGAATGGTAATAATTATGCAGTTTCAGAGCGGCTAATCCAATTTAATGAAATTTTACATACTTATAGTAGAGATATAGGCGAGTTTAAGTTCGAGTTTGGACCATATAGATCTACCGGGGGTGGGTTCATATAGTTCTAAAGTTGGACACCTCGGGTATGAATATTTTTTAAAACGATCGCGATTTTTTATATTTGAATTGATTTGAAAGATTTTGATATGAGACGATTCTGCTGGTCGAAATTTACAAAAGACATCTTCGTACATATAATATTTCCTTTAGTTTACAAGATATTGGATTTCAGAGTTTAAAATTTTTATTTTTTAACGTACCTTCGTGGAGTTTTTCCCTATAATAGGTAAATTTCACTGGACTTTTTTTTATTTTATTTTATTTTATTAACTGCAAATAGCAAAATCGTGCAAAGAAAGAATTTTGAAAAAAATATTTACTTTTTCTTTTGGTCACATACTTTTTCTGTTATATAAAACATGTATAGTAAAACATATAGTATTTATATTTTTCTGAAAGGCAACTAAATACAAAATATTTCAAAGAAAAAAATTAAGAAAATTGATTCCTTCGATGACCAGAGTCTCCTGAACTAGACCTAATTTTCAAAAAGTTTCCAATTTTCGTCTTAAATTTTCAAATCGCAAAGATGAAATCAAAAAAAAAAAATGATATTTTGGTAGTAGAAGTTTTTACTCCCCGATATCGGTTAGGAAGATATAACAAAAAATATTAAAAATCATATTTTTGGAAATTCTTGAACATTTTTGTTTTTTTTTTTTTGAGAATTGCGGGATTTCTGTTGACAAATTTAAAAAAGTAAATAACACTTGAAATTAAGTATCAAAAAAATCTGTTCAGCGGTAAAATTTCGGTAAGAAATATCCATTATAAAAAATTTTATTGCATAATTAAAATTGAATAACTTGTACAAAATCTCAAATCAATTCTTTTTCAGCATCTTTTTGCAGAAAGCCTTCAACAAATTTTCATGTTAAAAAAATTTTTATATCGTTCATTCCAAAAGAGATTTATAAAAAATTTTATTTTTAAGAAAGGTTCATCATATTGGGTACGCATATAAACTATGAAGCCATTTAATCTTTACCATTATTATTTTTTTTCAATTGCAAAATTGAAATTTTATAAAAGTTAAAAAATTCGACAAAGTACGTAACCTTAAATGTTAATATCCCTTTACGATGTAGATGGATTCTAACAATTCAAGGTTTTTATGAAGGCCAACTAAAACCTCTTTAAGGGCAACAATGCAAAGGTAAATTGTTTATTTAAAATACACTTGTAATGCAATTGTAGTTTTAAAATGCATTTTAGGTAAATTTCTACCCTTTCGATACCTAATAGATGGTTGGGGTATTATGCATTAGTGCTGATGTTTATAACGCATACAAAAAGTTAACGCATACAAAAAGTTAACACTCAACTAAAAGTATACCAACCGACTCAGAATCATTTTTTAAGTCGATCTAACGATGTCCGTCCGTCTGGCTGGCTGAACGGCTGGCTGGCTGTCAATGTAAAACTTGTGTACAAAGTATGGGTTGCAATTTTAAAGATAATCCAATGAAATTTGACACGTGGGACTTTTATGATATAAGGACGAAGCGTATTGAAATTGGTTGTGATCGGTCCATTATTTTACCTCGCCCCCAAACAAATATCCCCCCGGAATAAAGTGTTTCAACTCTATTCTATATATATATTTCTTTAAAAATTCTTTCTTCAGACAATTTTGCTATTTGTTGCTAATAAAATAAATATAACTTCGAAAAAATCGGGTGAAATTTGAATCCGCTATAGGGAAAAAAACTTCACCAAGGTACGTTAAAAAATAAAAATTGAATTCTTTGAACCCCAATATCTCGTAAACTAAAATAAAAATGCATAAGATCTCGACCAGCAGAATTCTCTCATATTTAGAAAAAAAAAACAAGATAAATTGCAATTGCGCAATAATCGTCCAGTCGTCACGTCTCAGCGACTTCTGGATAATTCTCAGTAGTGTGTATGAAATTCACACAAATAAAATACACTACTATCATCTATTCATCTTCCAAAAGTATGCATTATGGTCACTTCTGGAGAATAATGAAAATAATGATGATGATAATTTGAATTTCACAAAAATAAAATACATTACTATTCCGCATTCGTCTTCTCTTCGTATGTTAAGAAGATTGTCATTTTTTAATGAAAATAAAAAACACAATAAGAAACAAAAAAAAAAAAAAATCACGTAAATCAGTAATAATTTAACTTATGTACAGTTTGGATATATTTAGAATTTTTCTTTTCCTGATCTTTTACCGCTGGCACGAAATCGGGATTTATTCTTAAATTTCCCGGTATCGCGGGAATTCCCTCAAACATAAATAGTTACAAAATTTAAAAATATTTTCAATTAAATGAAGGTTAAAAAATAATAATATAAACTAATTAATCATAAAACGATAAAATAGTTCAGTTCTTTCTAAAATATTTACATTCTGAAAATTAAATGAAAACATTTTGTTGTTTTCATTCATCTGAAAGTCGAATTATTACTTTAATTTTCATATTGTGAATAAAATTCCCTCGATATTTTTACGAAAGTAATCTTTGTTGCTAAGAAAGCCCCAAATAAATTTACAGATTTCAGAATCCATATTTTTTCCACGTTTATATCACACTTTTATGAACGATGGTTTTTCTCATTCAAAAATATAATTAAGTCCCTTCTACTTTTATGCTAGACTATTAATCCATAGCTAAGGAAAACCCGAGCTCAAAAATTAATTTACATAATACTGCATAGAAATAATTGTACTCTTTGAATTGCAAGTGAAATTTTAGTAATTTATCTGATAAAAAAAATCCATATACACTTAATAGTTTATATATTATTAGGCCCACTTTTTCACTGGTGCTTTAAAAATTTAAAATGTTGTTTGATGATTTCAGACATTTTAAGGAGATTTCTCTTACAATTTTCACGCACAATTTGCATATTTCTAAATCGTTTAATAATTATGTATTATAACTTTCAAATGTCGAACTGTTCTACTTACTAGTCCTATTGCAACATATTATTTTTGACCACAATGAAAAAATTTGCAGAATCTTTTTTCCCTTTTTAAAATATTCTCAATTGTAGAATTATTTTATTTACCGTCGATTATATGTATATCATATTTAGACATTCCTTAAAAATATTTAAACTCGAAATAAAATAAAATAAAATAAAATAAAATAAAATAAAATAAATAAAAACAAGAAAGATATAGTCGGTCAAGCCCGACCATATGATATTCCACATTGTGCATGTACATCAAAATTCGTGGTGGGGTCTTATATAAGACATGTGGACAATTGTGGACCGATACTTTTACTAAGTGTAAAATATAATATACGAATACAAAATATTACGTAAAAAACTAACATTTATATAAATTTATGCACTTTAGGGTGATTCCCGAAAGTGGACTTATATGCGATCCTCATAAAATTTTTCACTATGATTTCTACTTATATAAAACTTATTTGTCGAATATAAACCTGATGCTGACATGTGTATGTGATTTATGTGCGTTATGATTTTCGGAAGGGGGTTTTATATGGGAGCTATGGTCAATTATAGACCGATCTTCAAAAAATTTGGCACAAAGATTGAAGCTTATACAAAACTTTCTTGCACCGAATTTTATTAAAGTATTGCCATATTTAAGGCATTTATGATCGTTAAACCCCTATTCCGGGAGGACATTTGTCCGATACGATATCACATATTGTATCGGACATAGTGATGGAGGAATTATTAGAATTAGTAATGGGACAACTTGACGAAAAACCAAGACTTTTGACGAAATATGTGGACGACCTTTTTGGGATTGTGAAAATTAGTGCAATACAGAAAACCCTTACACAACTGAATGCATTCCATCGACATATAAAATTTAGAATGGAAGAAGAATTGAATGGAAAATTACCGTACTTGGATACTTTAGTCATTAGAATAGACAATCATTAAGATAGATTGATATCAAAAGCCCACATCATCTGGGAAAATTATAAATTTTTAATCCTACTAACCAGAGACGTGATTATAAATACAGCAAACAACTTAATACGGAAAGTTTTATTTGTAAGTGACGAAATATTTCATTCCAAAACGAGAAAGAAAGATATAGCCGGTCAAGACCGACTATGTGATACCCTACACCATTGTATACGAGGATAATAATTCGCAAAGGGGACCTATATTACACCTGTGGTCAATTTTATAAAATATACAAATACTGAATAATGCGATGATACTAACTTATATATGATTTAATGCACTTTAGGGCGATTCCTGGAATTGGATTTATATAGGAGATATAATGGACCTATTCTTATATAATTTGGCAGTGTTGTTTCTACTCACATAAAACTTATTTGTGTCGAATATTAACTTGATACTAACATTCGTATGAGATTTATGCACGTTAAAGTGATTTTCGGAAGAGGGGTTTATAAGGGAGATATGGTCAATTGTATACCAATCTTCATAAAATTTGGTACAAAGATTGATACTTGTACAGAACTTCTTTGCCAAATTTCATTAAAATATTCTTATTTTCAAGGTATTTTTGACTGTTTAAATTCTAGTCCAGGAGGACGTTTGTATGGGGGCTAGGTGAAAAAAATGAACCGATCACAACCAATTTCAATAAGTTTCGTCCTTGTATCGTAAAAGTCCCACGTGCCACGTGTCCAAACATCAGCCAAAACCCATAATAATCCAACCACTTATAGAAGTGTAGGGTATAAACATAAGTAGGCTGGAAGAAATACTGAAGAAGAATGCCTTTCCGTAATTATCAAAACATTCATAAAAAACGAAAAGAGAACACGAAAATGTGCAAATCTATGACGTATAACCACAGATAACAGAGTGAATTAAGTATGCTGCAATTTACAATAAAGATAAATTTACACTTGCACGCATATCAAGTAATACATTGAAACAACTATATTTTAACACAAAATGTAAACTGGACAAGATGTACAATCACAATATTATATAGATTACAAAAACAAAATATATATATATATATATATATATATATATATATATATTCGGATTTTTTTCCAATTAATCTTTTATTTTATAATTGACTAAATAAAACCTTTAATTATTGTAAGAATAAATTTCTTTAAAAAATTCAAAAAAAAAATTAATAAAAATTATAAACATTTTGTATCTAGCAATAATAAATTTAAAATGTATGTAATATGTCGCGAACTTTTAGACTCTTAAAGGATGCGATTTTTTTTTTTTAATTATGTGATAAGTAAGCATTTTTTATTGCAGATGTTTTCATCATTAGTGCAAAAGCTACCATCAAAAAACCAAGCAGGATTGTGGAAAATGATTTGTGACGATTTGTTTCAACATTTTGTAATATGTTGCTGTGTTCCTCGTTTTGTCACGTAAAGGTTATACCGCCCCTTCCCACTTTGTTGGACTTTTACGCAGAGGTACCATGATATCAGTTTAAGTATTTGTCTTTTTAATATATTTCCTAGTTTACATAGACTAGTTACTTACATTATATAAAAAACATAATTTTTTTAAAATCTGCAATAAATATTTTATTTTAATGCTTTGAATTTGTATTGTGTTTTATTTTTTATGCAATGTATAGATTCAGTTAAATTTTGAAACACATAGTTTTATATAGTTTTTATTCTAAGCATAATTTTAATCATAAATTGTTTCGATATAATTAAAATATGCATTCGAAAAAATAAATTAAAAACAAGAATAGCAGGACACAGATCTGATTTAAGAAATATAAATAAAATTTCAACACACAAAACTGCATTGCACCACACTGTGCAGGGAAACAACATAAACCAGATTTAGAGAAAATAGAGATATTCCAAAGAAAGGAGAAATATAATAAACGATACGCTCTGGAGATGATGCGCGATGTTGCCAGATGAGGAGATTTGTCCCGCAGCAGAAATTGAAGAAACTAGATATCGAGTGTCACGTTTACGAGAAAATTACACAAAGCAACAACGCTCTGGCCGATGCATCACTTGCAGCTTCACCATATCAAATCTGTACATTACTCGCAATTATAATATCAACATTTATTCCATAACATCCATTAGAATTGTGGGAAAAATATAAAGACGCAATAACAGAGGATATTTTACATCAAGAACGTAATTCAAATAAAGATATTGAATTAGAATATTATCCGGATATGTATAACCAAGCATTAATTTACATTGAGGATATTTGTTTAATGATGGTAAATAAAGTATTAAATTCACTGAGAATGGCGTTGTTCAACAGAATATACCAAACATGAATCCACAGCAAAACACGTTTACGACAATATTATGCAATCTGTTAATGGAACTGGTGGAATTTATTTTTTAGATGCTCCCAGAGGTACTGGGAAAATATATTTAATTTCAGTTATTTTAGCAACAATACGATCAAGTAATATAGCGTTGGCAATGGCCTCTTCTGGAATTGCAGCTACTTTATTAGATGGTGCATTAAAATTACCATTAAAAATGAAACTAAGGGAAACACCAACATGCAATATCTCGAAAACATCTGGAATGGCAAAGGTACTTCAACTGTGCAACATTGAACATGGCAAGATTTACGTAACAACCAGCAACCATTTGGATGTGCTCTTATATTATTGGCAGGTGATTTTAGACAAACTTTACCAGTTATCACACGATTAACACCAGCAGATGAATTAAGTGCATATTTAAAATCATCTAACTTATGGCATTGCTATAGACAATACAACAGGATTTATAACATTGCATGCAAATTTTGTGTTACTAATGAATTCAAAGAAGATTTAATTTCAAGTGTGTACCCCAACCGTTCGCCAAATAAAAACATACAAATCGATTGATTGCATTATGGATCCACATTAAATTGTGAATTACCCAACTAAATTTTTAAATCACATGATTTGCTTGGAACTCCACCTCACATTCTGGAATTAAAAATTGGTGTGCCAACAATTCTTTGACGCAGTTTAAATCAACCACGGCTTGTAACGAAACTAGATTGGCTATTAACGAGTTATTGAACAATATATTGAAGTAACTATATTAACTGGAAAATACAAAAGTGAAAACGTATTAATTCTACGTATACCAATCATTCCATCAGATATGTCATTTGTCTAGAATTTGCTATGACAATAAATAAATCTCAAGTTCAATCGTTGCAAGTATGTGGATTAAACTTGAAACACCATGTTTCTCCCATGGACAGTTATACGTTTGATGCTCACGTATTGGAAACCGTTATCATTGTTTATATTCGCAAATGAAGGCAAAACAAAAAATATTGTTTATCAGAGAGCATTGCAATAAAACGTTACTAATTAGTTTCACGTATAGTATGTATATAATATACATAATTTTTATTCACTAATAAATAAAAACATTTTATAAAATTTAAAACCTTTACTAAGTCCAGCTAGTTATTGATAAATAGTACTTATGTAAAATTTTCAATACATTTTTAATTAAAAAAGAAAATTAATTTTATATTAAATTTTAAAATGCGGATTTTCAGCTTAGGGTTTGGGGCCGTGAGGCAAAATTTTTCTGGCAACACGGATGCAGAAGAGAATAAAGGCCCAACCAGTGAATAAAAAATCATCGTATCGCAATCAGCTGTTTCAACCTGCTTTATGCTGATGTGTGTAAGTAGTTGTTGACACAAAAATTCTAAGTAGTGTATCGCAGAAATCTATAGGAAATAGATTTTTACGTAGCTGCGTGACTTTTTGACAATCTTATAGTTTATTTTCTTTACAAAATAACCAAAGTACAGGGTTGTTTACAAAATGAATGTTCAAAAACATATTATACGTTTTACTTTTGTACACTGTTTGTACAAAGTGTTTCTTCATTCTACGTTGTATCGCAAAGTTAAAAAGTTAAATTACAAAGCAGGTACAGGAAACTTCGCCAATATTTATAGGTACGTAATAAATAAGAAAATAAAATAGTCTAATTAGTACAGTATTGAATGGGAAGACATTGGGACGTCTTCTCCATTATGTTATTATTACTTGTTGTAAATGTATTGTTATTTATTTATATGAATGTTCCCTGCCAACATTTTCTATCCAAATTTGCACTAAAGAGTAACCTCAAGTTGTGTTTAACAGTCGAATATGATATCATTTTCTTATCCAAGAAGAGTCACCGTGCGGGAAGAAGTGTGCAGCAGTTCTAATACTTTTTTAATGACACTATTAAGTCCTTTTTTTATGCGTCAAATTGGAGTCATTTTGAGGAGCAGAAAAAGTAACTATTTCTGTCGAAATTCTAACTTAATACTATCAAAATTACTATCCAAACTTTGACTAAATATTATCCGTATTTATTTTAAAATAGTAAAAGAAAAAGAAGTTATTTTCCTATCAAAGAGGAGTAATCTTTCGGGCAAAACTGTATCGCTGTTTGGATACTTTTTTAATGACACTATTGACTGCTTTTTTTGTGTGACGAATGAAGTCATTTAGGGTTAGGGTTAGGGTTAGGGAAAATTAAAACATCTTACCTTAGCAAAAAAAAAAATATAGATATATTTTGATAAATTGTAACAGAATATTTTTGATTTCGAAGAGCTTTAAAAATTTAGTTGAAAGGTTTGATGAACATGCATATATTTGTTCACTTTCACTAAAAAAATATTCATATTTTTATGAGCGAAATGCAATTTATTTCGAAA
Source organism: Protocalliphora azurea (assembly GCA_932274085.1). NCBI lineage: Eukaryota > Metazoa > Arthropoda > Insecta > Diptera > Calliphoridae > Protocalliphora > Protocalliphora azurea. Next base: position 53,427,107 of record OW026521.1, on the reverse strand, counting down.
TTTTATAGTATTAAAAGAAAGAAATAAATCCAAAGTTATTTGTTGTCTTCAAAATGAATTTTCACTTCGTTTTACTGAATAATATTTATTTTTTAATTAATTTAATTTAAAATTTCAAAATTTTTTTTCACAATTTTGTTTTCATTTTGTCTTCATTATAAACAACATTCGCTTTATATATACATATATATATATATATCTTATTTTATCTCACTTTATCACTCTTTTTTTTAAATTTTTTCTCAAAATTTTTAAAAAATCGATTGCTTGCCTTTGAAAGTAACACGCCAACTAAGTGCCATCGTCTTCTTCACATTTTTTGCTTTTAATTTAATGGTATTTTATTTTCGGAAGGTTATTTGTTTTTGTAAAATTTTTTACTATCAGGAAAATAACATCTTGAGAACACTAATGGGAGACAGTTTTTGGTAATTTTACATTTATCCAACAACTAACTTTTAAGTGACTTTTTCGAAATTAATGTTATTTGTTTTTGTAAAATTGTTTACTAACAGAAAAATAACATCTTGGGAATACTAGAAAGAGCCATTTTTCTGATAGTGGATAAAACTATCACCTAATTGCTGGCAGGGTTATGTGACAAAATTAAGTACAGTGTTTTATTAGTTTTTTTTTTTTTTTTGTTAAAAATTTTCTTGAAAGTGATATCCGAAGGATATCGAAAAATAAATAAATGTAAACTGATTTTTGAAAATAAAAATTTACTTCGCATATACTCAAGAAAGGAGGGTGTTTCCAAAAATGTTGCCGCAAGTTGAGGATTAAGTTTGTGCTTTTGGATGTAAGTATTGTCTTTTAGATATATTTTTGTAAATTTCATTGAAACTTTGCAAAAAATAAATAATTTTGAGTAACATTTTCGTTAAAAATCTCAAATATTCCAAAATTTGACCTTCCTGTTTTAGAGGTTAGCATTGTTGAAATGTGTTAAAAATGTATTTTTCACAATCTATATCTATATCTTATGTTATAATTTTCTATAATCTATGTACTATTCCAAGAAAGTTGACTCCACAACACAAAAATCACCATAAAGTGCCTTTTTGCCGAAATCCGCAACATTATAATCTAAGGTACGCGAAATTTTAAGAGATTTCGACCTAATTCTTTTTTATTTTTATTTTCTGTGGTCTTATCCTAACTTTTTTGAAATTTATTTTGAAAAAATTAAAATTGGTGATTCGAAACACTCATAATAAAAAACAACGTTTTTTCATAAAACATTATCCCGCAGGATTCAAAGTTTTCTCAGTAATTATGGTTAAAATTTGACTTAAAACAGCATTTTAATTCAACATTTCTAAAAAATTAAAAACAAATTTTTCTGTACGTTGCTTAAACAAGTGTTCGAAAACATGCTAATGGTCTGGGGAATATTTAATAACTTTAATATTATAATACCGATTTTAACTTTTTTATTTTGTTTGATGTATAATTATAAATTGCAATAAAGTTGATATTGGCAAATTTTTGAAAAAACAAACTGTGAAAAAGTCAAAAATTTTCCATATAAATGCACCCTACAAAATTCGATGCGATATATATATATATATATATATAGAAAAAATTAAATAGGATAACAAATTTTAATTTACATTATATGTTACACATATAACATATAATGTAAATTAAAATTTGGTACCCTATTTAATTTTTTCTATCCTTTAAGTTATTTTTGTCAACTTAAATAAAAATTGGTGCAAATACATTGCACTTCATGAATGTAAAAAATAATATTACCTTACCAAAGGATCAAGTATCTTAATATATAAATCTTAATATATAAATAAATATTATAATGAATGGGGAATGTAGCTGTGTTTTGAATTGAAGAGGAAAGCAACAAAAATTAGAAGTACCTAAAGTGTTATCAAAAATACTTTAAAACTACTCGTCCTCGTCCAGGAAGATCTCAGTGAGACAGTGTACCCTTATGTATATATATGTATGTATTTTCTCCAATACTATTAAGTGTTTTATTTAAGTTGACAAAAGTAACTTAGAGGATAGAAAATAATCAAATAGGATAACAAATTTTAATTATTTTATTAAAATTTTATGTTTTTTACCTCTTGCGATTAGAAAACAAAGGTTTGGCTTCATATGGACAATAGACAGAAAATGGATTAGAGAAATACAATATCTGACAAAGGTGAATATTTATTAATTTCCGTCCATTTCATCGTTAGTCCTTCCCAGTCGTTTGTTGGTATTTTGGTGAAAAATCTAACTACATTCGTACCTTAACAAAAGGTAAGGCATTGCAAAAACATCACCGAGGAAAAATCAAACGTTTTGGAAATAAAATAAAATTATATTTAAATATTTCATACCTTAAGAATCGAACATTGCTCTATTGTATCTAGAATTAGGCCTTGGGAGCAACATTTCGCTGCAATGATCTTCACTCTCGTTCCTATCCCGCGTTTTAGACTTCTGGATGTTAAATTTTACCATAAACCATTTATTGATGACCATAAAACGGAACATTTTATCATAATTTACGTATCGTTGCCAAAAAGGTATAATTTTAAAACATTTGCATGTTTCATGGAAAATCCTGCAAGAGGAACAAATATTATTTACTGAATTTATTAAATTTTCGTTAAATGTACACTACTTACCTTTGGAGGTCTTAAAACCATACAAAAGTTTCCAAAATTTATTTTATATTTTTTTATTGCGACTGTCAAAAGTCAATTTTTTTTCATTGGTTCACAAATTATTTTCAACCAATAAAACTAAATATTAGAATTAAACAATAGTTGTGATTCAGTATTCGTCAAATTTGCCGATTTTTGTCGGAATTAATTAGAAATTGTCAGAAAAACAACAAAATAAATTATTAGTACGGGAACGCTTAACTGCAAATTTTGACTAAAATCTGCAAGTTTGGCAAGTACTGGAGCAAAGCTAACTTATTTAATAAAAATAAAATTAGAGCCAATAACATTTTATTAAAAAAATGCAGACATATTTTTTCCTGCGTACTCTCTGTATTTTATAAAATTATTTTTTAGTTTCATATTTGAATTAAATAAAAATTATTAGTTAATATTATTATTTTTAAAAACTAGTTTGACTTACACGTACATTTGAAATAGAAATAAAAAAACTGACAATTGCTTGAAAACAATATCAAAAATGAAAAAAAACAATATCAGAAAAAAATAAAGAAAAATACACATCGAAATTACATTTATTTAAGTACAACAACTTTTCCAAAGATTTTTCTTAGGCTTTCAGATTTTGTTAATATTCGGTATACGTACACCCTATGAACCCAAAAAAAAGTGTATAACTTTAAATACGAATATCTCTTTAAATTATGAACAAATTTTAATGATTTAAATTACATATAGAAGACTAATATGTCCTTTCTAAATAAAATCATTCCAAAATAGTACCAATTGAAAATGCATTCATAATACAAATGCAATTTTTAAATGCATTTTTGAAAAATTTTCTCCCCTTTCAATTTTTGTCTTCCTCTGATATTATAAAAATTATAATGTTTACTAAGTATTGTAATATAAATTGTTCTGGGACAAAATGGTCCACCATTTTAAAAAAAATCTAAATGATATTTCTACAGATTTTTTCATAATATAATAATTTTTGTCTTTTTTATTTTCTGTGAAATTATTTTATAATTATTTTATAATTAATTTCATGATTAGTTATTTGTTTTATAATACCCTTTTATTCCAAAATAATTACTAATATACTGTGTTATAAACATATTTGTCATCAATATTGAGCAAAAATATTTAAAATCAAAGGGGTAAAAATTTCTTAAAAATCGATCTGAAAATAGCATTCATGTTGTGAGCACATTTTCAATAAAAATGTTATTTTTGAATTATGTAATATAATTTACAGTATTTATTATAACAAACTTTATACTGGTTTCTAAATTAATAAAATCCGATTTATAGTTAAAGAGTTATGAATACATAAAGTTGCATATTGCTGAATGAGAATAACCAAAAAAAAAAAAAAAAATTAAATAATACTAATATTATAAAAAAACATTTTTGTATAAAAAAACTGGTGGCAATTTTTCTAAAAAGATATAGCTTTTAAACATGTTTAAAAAAAATTAAATTGATGGGATAGAAATTTGTCAAAAATGCATTGTAAAACTGCAAGTGCACTACGAGTGCAGTTTTAAATAAACAATTTACTTTTGCATTATTGCCTGTAAAGTAGTATCAGTTGGTCTTCACTATAGCACTGAATCGTTAAAATTCTTCTTTATCATAAAGAGATATTAAAATTTTAAATTACGTACTTTGTCGGATTTTTTAACTTTTATAAAAATTTTAATCGTGAATAAATTCGAGATTTTTTTATAAAAATTGGAAAAAAAAAACAATGAGAAGTCTAAATGGCTAAATGCGTACCAAATATAAGCAGAATCTGATGACTCTCCGTAAAAAAATTGCCATTTTTTATAAATATTTCGTGGAATGAACGATATGTATAATTTTGTAAAAATAATTTAAATAAAATGTTTGTATTTCTATTTGCTGAAAGATTTACTTAATTTTTTATTTGTATCATTTAATATTTTATTAATTTTTTTTACGAAAAGGTAGAATGGTTTGTTTCATCATATGCATATGGGTTACATTTTTTCTTTATCTAATGTTTGCTGTTGTGTTTGTGATATTTTTTTTTGTTTTTTTTTTTTATTTTGTTTGATGTTTCCTAAATTTAATTTAATTAATTTGGGCTTAAACTACTATTGACACTTTGCATTTAGTTTTTTTTTTTTTTAAGATAATTTATTAATATAAATATCGTTAATTACATATGTACATCCAGCCTTTATAGGCTATATAGAAACGTCAAACCTCGAATTTTGAAATGAAATAGCTTTTTACACAAATACACATATAAGAACTATAAAACACATTAAAACACATTAAGAGAAATCCTAAATTATGTAGTGCTGTTGTAAAACGATTGTAAATTTGATAATAACCATCATAGCTCATTTAATCTTTTTAAGGAATGTGTGATTGAAGGAAAACTAACAGGAAACTAATTTTCACACAAACCAACGATATGTATGTACAATTTGGTGGCCTCAAAATAAAAGGCATCGGCTTTCCCAGCTCAAATCAAAGTTTATTTTCGAAACATACTTTTAATTCCTATATAAATTTTTCTTCAAATAGTTCTTATATGGAGAAAGAACAAGATTTTAGTTATGCAAAATTTATCAAATCAAATTTTTATGCTGTTTCTTTCGTAGAGTTTTCATTCTGATCATCGGATCTGAAGGTTGTATGGTGGGTTTGTATGGGAAAATATGACTATTGTACAGTTTTTAGAAAAAACTAGCTATTAAGTACACATAACTATCTATCAATCAAGATATAAAATGAAAAAATTGGTTAAAAAATTTTTAAGTTACTACGAATTCCCCAGATCATTAATGTTTTTAGTCTACTTGTGTAAGGAGTATACAAACAAATTTTTAATTTTTTAAGAAATATTTAAATGAATTGCTATTTTTAATTAAATTTTCACCATAATTACTGAAAAATATATTTTTGTTTCTCCAGGATAATTTAAATACCTTTCCATGCTTGGTGAAAAATCTTGATTATTATAAGACTGTTTCAAAACTACAATTTCAAACTTTTAAGAATATTGTTAAAGAAAATTAAAAATTTGTTAGTACACTCCTTACACAAGTGGTCTTAAACACAATAATGGTCTGGGGAATACGTAATAACCTAAACATTTTTTAACCATTTTTTCTCGTTTGACAGGTAATTATGTGTAGATTTTTAACATTTTGAGACAAAGTAAAGCACTTAATAGCAAACATTTTTCTAAAAGCTGTAAAAAAGCCAAATTTTCCACATATAAACGCATCATACAAACTTCAGGTCCGATGTGGCACACAATATATTCTTGTAACGATTCTACAGGAGTTACGAATAAAATTCAAAGGTGGATAAATTTTGGTGCAGTCGAATATACATACATAAAACAAATATATCTCTGTACAAGTTGTATAAATATTTACTGTATATTGTTTTGGTAATATTGTTATTGTTAGTGTTGTTATTGCTGAGGCTGCACTTCTAAACTTTTTTTAAATCACATACAAAGAGTGCTTGCTTTTATGAATGCATTCTTCTGAATATGAATATATACATATACATATGTGGTAAGCGTACCAAATGCATTAGTAGTGATAGTAAGGCGAAAAGTTAAAGTATTTTTGTAAATATGTTTAGGACGGAGTTTATATTGTACTAGAGTGTCCCGTTGAAAGAAATCAAGACCTGATAAGAAGAAAAACAGAAAGCAGATTCGTGTTCAGCTCGTCAAATTCCATCAACATAGTCTACCTTATACCTACCTTTATATAAATGTATGTTATATATACATATATTATATATATATATATATATATATATATATATATATATATATATATATATATATATATATAATATATATATGTATATATTCTGTTCCTTTCGTCAGTGAAATATTTTGTCGTAATTTTGCTCCATTTTAAAGTATTTAAAAACATATTCCCAATAATAAAACGTCCCTTCGCGAATCAAAATTTCTGGATGTTTAATTACTGGTAGGGAACTGAATTTTTTAAAATTTTATAAATATTTTTGCTCAATACGCTTTGCTTGAGTGGCTTTACTACATCAGAATCGCAAAAACATAGTTTCTCGAGACACTCTAATACATGTAGGAAAGTGGGGTATTGTGGCAAATGGCGTAATGAAGAAAAATTTATACTTTTCACATATTTTTAATTTTTTTGCAAAAAAGACTACCGCTAAATGATTGCCATTATGGCAATACATTTCTATATTAGATTTCATACATGAAACCTTATTATAATTTTTATATATACTTAATTTATATATTTAATTTATAATTTTATTGCTTTTCGAGCGCAACTAAATAAAATATATTGAAAGTTTTTTTTTAAATGCTGGTGTTTCTCAAGAAAATGCATGGAGTAATGTGGTAAAAATATGTTGGGATAAAATGGAATGTAAGTATAATTTAAAAAGTTTTCCATGCAATTTGGCTGAAAATATATAATTGTTCTTATTGGGTTATTCATTAATGACTTGAACATATGTAAGAAAATCTAATAAAAAAGATAAAAATTGTGGTACCTTAGTAAAACCAATAAAACATAAAAAATTGGAAATAACTCAATAAACTCTATAAACTCTATACACAGAAAAAATTACTATGTAATGTAAATAATATTACAATTTTGATAATTGAAACAAAATCAATTAATATTTTAATTAATATAAACTAAAAACTAAAAATTTCTAAAACCAACATGTACCATTACATTAGCTTATTAAAGGAAGAAAATCTGGATTTAAAAATCGCGGAAATAGTGGATGCTATAAAAATACACACTTGGTATGTGAAAGACATGTAAATGGTCTATGTACTTAAAGTATGTATTTATGTATGTGTGTATATATGTATGTATGTATGTATGTATGTTTTTTTAATAAGGATTATTACAATTTAAACAAATACGGGTCTTATAATTTAATGAAGGGATTAAATCATAATAAGACATAACTGTAATGTTATGTGTCTTTTTGGCTAACATTGAAAATTTATCATTTATAATAAGTTCTCTATATTTCAAACAGTTTACAAAAAATATGTACAAATGCATATAATCTTTTCCATTTATTAATTCGAGGACGTCATCAAGAGATAAAATGTTTTTTCTAGGGCACCTATCAATAAAATGAAGACTATTTTCTGATTCATCTAAGTTACACAAAGTACATGCATTAACGTTATTACCATGAAATGAACTTGCATTCAATTTAAGTAGCTAGAGGTGGGTAGCTTTCAAAATCTATTACTTCTATTACATAAAGACTTCCAATTTGAAAACCAGAAAGCTTCATGTTGTATTGTGTCTTCAGCTAATATATGCGGAAATATGTTTACTGGTAAATCCAGAATTTGTCTAATATAAGCGAAGTGCAGATTTAGAGTTTGTAGGTAAAGTTATGCATGTCGTTTAGGTACAGAGAAAACAATATTAGGCTTATTAAACTTATTTGACAGCTTGTGTAACTGAAAACGGATTGTGGTATAATCCCCGTAATATTCGTATCAGTTTACGAGACAGCCCTAAACAATATAACTTACAAAATAATAATTTTCTTGGAATAATGTAGAAAGCTGAGGAAAATATCCACAATGAGGGTATACGTTCTCTTATTTTGCTGAAAGTTAAAGCGTATAATACTGGATAAGTTAAACAAGTTATACAGTAGAGTAACCTTATAGGAACTCCAGAAGGACGGACTGGAAGTCCTTCGGTGAGTTTGTTGATAGGGATTTGAGAGATACTGAGTTGCCCTGTGATTTATCCTGGCAAACGAGGACAACCGAAATGGTGGACCATGGAATAGTGGGTCCAAGGGTCTACAGTTAGAAGGCTGTTTAATAGAGCCAAGCTAACGAGGAGTCAGAATGATTGGGGCAGCTATAGGGAAAGCTTCACCAAGTATAAAAAGGACATAAGACGGGCGAAACGCACATCATGGATGAATTTCTGTGAATCCATAGACTCGGGCATTTACTTGGACGGCAAATTTTCTTGGAGGAGAAATACTCAGGAAAGGGCCAGGAAGGGCTTTAATGCCTACTACGCATGCAGGAATTCTATAGGGAAGAACTGGTGTCTAAAATTGTATATTAGATATACACATCGGTTGTGAGACCCATACTCACCTATGGATGTTCGGTATGGTGGGTGGCGTTGCGAAAAAGGACGTGTAGAAGACTTTCTAAAGTTCAGAGATGTGCTTGAATTAGCATTACAAGTGCATGGGAAGTACACCTCAGGTAGCACTGGACATCATTCTCCACCTTCCTCCAATTGAGGAGTTCGTGAAGGGAATGGCTGTGCGGAGCTTATTTAAACTAAAGGAATTGGGATTAATAGGGAGTTTCACAGCGGGGCATGTTGGCATATTTGATGAAGTCAAGTTTGATAGTCGAACATTATCATCAGCCGCCCAAACGTATTGAAATCGCTAGTAGGGACCACTGGACTGGAGCGGAAAAGCTCTATGGAGGGTGCGCTGCCTTCACAGATGGCTCGAAGATGGAAATAGGAACAGATATCAGACGATCTTTTAGATTGCTTGATAGTTGCAGCGTTTTCCAGGCAGAAATTCTAGGTATTTACAAGGACCTAGGATTACTGGAGGAGAATGTTGAGAGTAACATTGAGGTGACTATCTATGTGGATAGTCAAGCAGCACTAATGGCAATGACAAGTTATTGTGTCAGTACCAGATTGGTGCTTGAGTGTAGAAGGGAATTTAGAAGGCTAATGGATGCCTACAGGATAAGCCTCTGTTGGGTTCCTGGTCACTGCGATATTCCCGGCGATGAAATAGCTGATGAGCTATCTCGTAAGGGCTCGGAGCTGGACCGGTCTTTTGTGGAGATATCGGTTTGGGATTCCAATTTTTTTCATATTTCATGGCCATAACGGAATGGACTCTAAGAAGAACGAATCATGCTTGGAGAAGTAGAATGGACTGCAGGGTGTCCAAAGCATTATGGCCTAGTCTTAAACCAGCAGATTCGATGCATCTTCTGGGCATGAGTTGTGAGAATCTAAGGGTCATTGTTGGTATGATTACCGGTCACCTCGCTATAGGGAATATGACCAGTAAGTTGGACACCGGCACGTCAGACTTTTGTAGGACACATACTCTGTCATTGCGTAGGGCTTCAGCGTAGTAGACTGAAAGGGTTTGGAAGCCATATTCTATACGAACTGGAGGAGGTTGCGGGTAGTGAACTCGACAACCTTATAGGGTTCGCATTTGGATAAAGTGGCTTAGAGGTAGTCGGGGTTGATTGATGGGTCTTGGGTTATATTTCTTTTCCTTTCTTTCTACTCTTGTGCCTTATTCTACTAGGAATCTTCTCTTTTTTCATTTTATTAACTTTCTCTAGTATTTATAAAGGGAACACAACGGCTCGGATGGTATCTGGGTGGCGTGAGTACGTAGCCCTAACCTAATCTAAAATAAGTTCTCACATCTCAAAAGGTGAATCGAGGATTGTGACAATAATGTTAGAATCGTATCTAGGAATAACACAATCATGGTCTGCTTTTGATAAAAGAAATTTTAAATATTCATAAAAGTATATATTATTTAAATTGTTTCCTATTTTTGGTTGACAATTTCTTAACGAATTAGCCAATTTCCACCAGTCTCTGCTATTTCTCGCACCATTTAATATATTAATATTTTCGTTTCTGTATTTTAATTTTTTCTCCTCACATAACTTATAGTGTTTTGAGCTACATTCTATATACGATTTTCTGTGTACATATCTTTATGAGTATTTTAACACTGTGAGTAGTACTAATTATTTTTTGAATCAAAACGTTTCTTAACAAGATCGTTTCTTGTCATTTTGAGGTAGAAGTAGCTCTTTCGTAAATGGATAGGCGCAGGCGAATATAGTTATTGTTAGCAGCGTATGGTTGAAGAGCGGATTAGAGGAGATTTGGATATTAGACAGTAATAATATTCGTTGAACAAATAATATAATAAATCCAAGAGCTACCCATTACCCCACAAAACGTATTTTCGTCTTCAATATCACCAGGCATGCACCCGTTTATGATCACACCACCTATGTTCTCTAACAGTTATAATAATTTTTTGCCTTTACTATCTAAAATTTTAACGTTCGATGTACGATGTTATGAGATTAGTGGGATATAAATCAATAAGTTTGCTTATTGAACTTGTGTGTCAGAAACCCGAGCATTAAAATAACCAACAATGCAAAACGGTATAGCATTTAAACTACATATTAGATTTACAAGTTTATCGAAATCGTGAATTCAATTAATACATCTACATAACTACATACATATCTACATATCTTGGTATAAAGTGTAAACAGACATCATTAAATTTGGCTGATAAAGTGACCACATATTGATACTGACAGTAAAGAATATAATTGTTTAAAAGGTTAGAAAATTGTGTACGTTTGTCACCTAAGACATGTGTTTCAAAAAGAAAATTTATATCAAAATTATTAGTGTATGAATAGAAATTCTTAAGGTTAGCTATATTATAATTTAAGATGTTAGAATTTTCAGCACCAAGTACAGGAATTGTATTGGAAGCTCATATTTCGCACTAGATAATATGTTGAGTAGAAATTCAGCATCCTGATTACTTGATGCAAAGACTTTATCACCAGCGCAAGTGAAAGGTTTTCCATTTATAAATATGCGACAATTTCCATAACGAACCTTTATTTGCTTGTCACCGTGAGGTATATTTTCTTCTTACCAATCTGTCTTAGAAAATTATTTTTGGAACGTTCTTCGGATGTGTAATCTTTATCGATGTATATTTTAGACCCACCCGGAAAGCGTCTTAACGTGTACGAAAACTGTAGCAATTATTATACTTAGACTTAGACTATTACAAACACAAGAAAAAAACTGCATTTTTTTATTTTTATTTACGAAAGCACTCGAATAGCAAAAATTAAGTAAGTGATGAAAACAAGTAGCTAATAACTGATAAAACTAAGTTACTGTCTCTTTGTTTTCATCACTTACTTGAATTTTGATATTCTCTCTCGTAAATACAAAAAAAAAGCATTTAGAACTATTTAATAAACACTAAATATCTTTAAATTTCATTCTTACAACGTTCCATTTTACTTCAACATTTCCCATTTTTATCTAAAAATAGCTGATTTGAAAAAATCTTATTATTTTTATGTAAAACGTTAGACAATAATCAATTCTATATGTATAACAATTCCATTGCACACTGATCGGAGCTCTATGTAGTCGGCGGCCAAAAATACTTCCAGTATAGGTATTATCGTGAAACTTCGATTACGGCTTTATAAATATGTCAGAACTATTAAATGATAAAATGAAAGTGGTTGATGACTTATAGACACCCCTTACCGTATCTTAGCACTCAAATTCAGCCCACGTAAGCAAAAACTTAAGAAACAATCTTGAAAATAATTCAATGAAATTTGGCATGTAGGACTTTCACTACACAAGGACGAAGCCTATTGAAATTGGTTATGATCGGTCCATTATTTCAGCTAGCCCCCATATAAATGTCCTCCCAGAATAGATGTTTAAATGCCTGAATGAAAATTCAGCGTAAGGAAGTTCTGTATAAGTTTCAATCTTTTTGCCAAATTTCATGAAGATCGGTCTATAATTGACCATAGCTCCCGTATAAAACCCTATGACTTTAAAGTGCATAAATCACATGCACATGTTAGTATCAAATTTACATTCCACACAAATAAGTTTTATATAAGTAGAAATTATAGTGACAAATTTTATGAGGATCGCTCCATAATTTACCATAGCTCCCATATAAGCCCACTTTCGGGAATCACCCTAAAATGCATAAATTCATATAACTGTTAGTATTTACGTAATATTCTGTATTCGTATATTTTATTTTACACTTAAAAAAAGTATCGTTCCGCAATTGTCCATATGCCTTATATAAGATTTTTCTAAACTATTTTGGTAAATTGAGCCTCATCCGGTTTTGGTACAAGTTGGAGCGGGACATATGACGTTACAAATAAGTTACTATCATCCAAAATATTTTTTTAAACTTTCTGTTTGTACTCGTTGTGTCCGGAACTGCCATTAAACCTTCATTTTCCTATTAATGTAAGGCCATTTACGGACTCATATCCGAGTTGTGGTATGGTCTAGTAGACTTTGAAGTTCAATTTCAGCGTGGGATTCTATGACAGTTAATTTGTCTGAGTATCTTTTCTTTTTTTCTTTCAAAAGTTTATCAAGTTTACTGTTTATAAAGCGTCTTATTGTGAAATATTGATGTTCTGTTAAACCTGATTCAGTTATAAGCGATATAACTTCACTAACATTTGCTTGCAAAATCGATGGATTCTTTTGTAAAGTAGCAAATCGTAAATCATCAATTTCTGCTATTCGACGTCTCTTTGTTCTGCTTAAATACTCTCCGTCCTCGATCTTGATTCAAGTCAGATGTTTGTGAGGTTAATAAAATCGATTCCATTTAGGCAAGCCAGTCAGAATATGCATTTTGAACTCTTGTTTTTATACGACTGATTTTTGCGAAAATTCCAAAATTTTCTTCAAATATGTGGCCCTCACTTTTAATATAGCTTTTCATGATATCCTTCACTTTTATAGCTTTTTCAACATTTGCACTTCTTTCTAAGCACCAAATATCAAAAATATGTGAGTAATTATAACATATGCCTATTGCAAAAACAATTTCTAGCAAGGATAAAATTAAAAACAAAAATAAAATTAAAAGTCCGTGTAAAAGAAAAAACTTAAACTTTCTTTATAATTAATAAATATAAATTAACAAAATACCACACAAAAATTCAAAATTGGACATATAAACAATTAGTCCGCTTTAGTCTGTGGGAGATAATGCAAAGACGAGCTCATTCTTGCTCAGCTGATATTACCAATTTAAGAATTTTGGAATATTAACTAATAAGAACACAACTAAAACTCTAGTTGAAATTTAAATATATAGACGAACCAACACTAACAATGACACTGGAAAAATATTAATTTTTTAACAAATCGACAAAAAGCTAAACACATTGTAATTATTTTAAAATTTAGTTAATACCTTTTGACTCAATATTCATTTTCATTTATTTCAACACAATTTTTTTTTTTTTTTTGTTTTAATTAATTTAAAGCTACACTTAATTTTGCACTTGTTCACACTGCAAAAACCGACTATTAACTCGCTCTCTTTTTAAGCTGTTTTTTAAGAGTACAGTTAGAATAAAACAAAAACAACTATAAATTTTAAAACCTTGTTTTTATAAGAAATAGTGATGCCACATTTGGTGACAAACTTTTGACTTTGATTTCTTTATTTTTGGCCAATGGAATTAACCACTGTGCATTGCATATGCTCCACTTTACCCCATTCTCCCCTACAAAACTTTTCTGTATAATAGCACATTCAACCCAAGCCACATCATTACCATGTCTCTAATCATATATGGTGTTTGTGTGTCAAAAGTAGCAGCATCACAGTTAACACATCCTCACACAAACATACTTGATGATAAAAGCACTTTAACACACACATACATGCATAGGTAATAATGTAATTCTTGCCATCGCCATAGTCATCAACATCATCTCAGCCATTATTAACAAACTCATGAAGAGCCTCTTATTAGCATATGAAATGATTTTAACCGTTAATATTTTTGCACCTCCACAAGTTTGTATGCACTTAAAGTTAAATAAAGCGGAATCCATATGTATATATTCATTTACATACAATATAAATACACATACATATATACATTAGGAATATAACTCAAAAAAATTACAGAATATCAAGTTATAGACAATACTGATATTAATTTTTAAGACCGTTTGAGACATAAACTGCATCAACCAAGTTTTAAGATTTTTTTTTTGTTTTGTTTGAAAAATTTTAAGTTAGGTTCAAGAGAGTACCATACGGAACCGTGTGTAATCACAAGACCATAATTGTTCATCCATAGTGAATCCTAAGGAGTTCTTTATCCGTACGTATAGAAACACCATTCTATCACAGCTACCGCGACACGTTCCGCTGCTAGTCTGGTATATAGCATCATTGTCAATGTTTCGTTCACACAGTTTAGTTAATTTAACAAATTTCAACATCTTAATTGGATTCGCTCTAAAGACGTGGAAGAGTAGAACTGAGAGTATACTCAAAACAAATATAACAAATAAATACTTCTGAGTATTGATGTATATGGGAAAATGAGTATAACTGATGTGGTATGACTTTATTTTTACACACTCACTATACTCATAAAAAATGTTAGAGTTATTTCTGGTTTTGCATTGAGTGAGAAATTTATTTCTTTTTTTGTTCCAAGTAACTGTTGCACTACTAGTATTTTAGAGTATCTGTTGGTAACACAAGCAAATATATTAGTTTTTGTTGTGCAGTGTGTGAATAAGTGATTTTTGATAAAATTTGTACTTAATAATGAATAATATTGGCATAAAAGAAAAAAATTTTAAGAAATGTGTACAAAATTAGTGAAAAAGGGGACGAAGGGGATTGAAAAATTTGTAAAAATGTATACAAATATAATCAAAACTCGCTATCAAATTTAAATAAACATAAGTGCTTTGCATTTTTAAAAAATGAAAAAGAAAGTTAACTTATTGAACCGAATCAGACATGTGTGGATGTTTTAACAAAATGGATTATTTTTGATATCCGCCCCTTCTCATTATTATTAGATAATGGGCTAAAGGACAATTCATATCTAAATTTTAATTTGTTTTTTTTTTTTCTATATACTAATGACTAAATTCCTATTTGGTTTTCTTTATTATTATTTTTTTTTTAACTAAGAAGACTGAATTATTTTGTTAACTAAAAAACTTTAAGTTTATATAAATCAATAAAAAAATTTACTATATACAAGTGTGTTTAATGTTGTTCTAATTTAATAAATTAATCGTTTTAATGTCTGCATTTTCATACGTTTTATCAACATACAGCAAGTACTAATAATGCAAGCTTCTATATCCACTTTATCTGTTTCAGCGCAAAATAGTAAAACAAATATGTTACTCTTGTTCAATCTTCATTTATTCACACCTAATCTACTAAAGGTAATATTAATACTAACTAATAACAAAAACACAAAAATACTCATCAATACGGACTCAAACTGGAAGATAAAATAATTGGTGTGGTTTGAGTGTAACTGTGCAAGTGTTTAATTAGTTCCTCTCTATTCCTATAAATAGGAATCAAAACATTTAAATCGGTAACGTGATAATGCATAGTTACACCATATACATATACACACTGTACTAGTTCGCATTTATTCATATTATGTAAAGACTTTAACATATTTTTGCCTTTTTGTTTCCATAGTAGCTTCGTTTGTCTATAACGTGGTGAGTTTCGCCAAATTTCGTCTAATTTAGTATCCTATGATAAATTGAATTCAATCCTAGATAGACGCTTTCACAACAGTTCTTAAATCCATATCCGCTCCTACTCGTGCTAACTTATCAGCTTAATCGTTATTGCGACCTGGTACCCATCGCAGTTTTAATTAGTCTTGTTCATTGAGAACCTGAAGCTCTCGGCGACAATGGCTGGCAACCTTTGATCTAATATCCATATTACGGAGCGCCTTTATTGTAGTTTATCACAACATATATATAGATAATCATATATATTGTGATATCGCTTGTATATGTCAGTCTCATAGATATTAGTCTGGCTGCCTCAGACATTGTAAAAACCTTTGCTTTGAAAATACTACATGTATCATAAAGTCTGGAGCTGTATTTAATATCCAATATTTTCCAAAGCACACCACATCCTGTTCCATTCCCTTTCTTTGAACTAATCAGTGCAATATTGCGATTATTGATCTCCCAATTTTCACTAGATGGTATGAACGCCTTTAACTCCTTATCCCATTCGATCTGAGTGGATAAGTAGTCAGTAACAATGTTCCTATATTGTGATCCACCGATTAGTGTTGAGTGTCCAATGCTTCTAATCATCAAATGTCCGTTTTGACTTAGCCTTACCGGCGTTATATTATTTATATTATTATATTTTATATATTTATATTTTATTACACACATATATATATATATTTATTTATTTATATAAATATATATATATATATATATATATATATATATGTATATGGTTGCAGTTGATCTACGGGTACCCTGATATGCTTAATGCATATATAATTATTCATTATTGTCCACCAAAAAAGGTTAGATATACTGATCCATGGACAGTATATCTAACTATGGCCTTGTAAATCTAATTTATCAGATAAGCTTTTGGCACGTGTACATAGCGTAAGCTTTCTTTACTCTTTCCTTTAGGTTTGGCAGCCACTTTAATGTGTTGCATTTTGTAGCCCATTTATGTAGTTTCCCAATGCTCATTCCATTACCTCAACACTTGTGCTTGGAAATTTTTCCTTTATGATCTGCATAAGCGACTATTTCAATTGAATATTTTATTGATCTCCACTAGTATTTGATTCTTTACAATAATCCATAGTGTAGGTGAAATTACTCCTACTTGAGGAGTTTTACTAGTGGCAGTTGTCCAAAATTCTTTCAAGAGTCTGTAAAAGAAAGGAAGATAAGTTAATGGGCCTGTAATCCTTTGAGTCACTATATTGTATTTTCCCTACTTTTAATATAAAAATAACTTTTACTCTATGCCAGCTTGTTGGAACACAGCAATTATAAATTCACGCATTGTGGAAGTTCTATAGTATACAATAGGACTTGATTCCTGTAACATGATTGGGTATATTCCATCCACTACAGGTGATTTGTAAAGTCCTAAAGTATCAATAGACCTTTTGATTTTCTCCTTTGTTATAATACTATGATCTAGTACAGAATTTAACACTCCATGAACAATATATGTGTAGTGTCATTCATTTTATTAAGCTGACAATCCGGTAAATGCATTCTGAATAATGCTTCTAATGTTTCACTAGCTGATTCTTTTAAAGTTCCAGCTCTTCTGGAACATATTTCTGTCAATTCAATCAATCATTTGTGTCTGTGCTGCTCTAAGGAAGGTGCATTTGTACCACACCCTATTACTAAATCTATATTGCTAGATTCAGAGTATATTGTAAGCTGTCTAGTAATCTTAGGAGAAGTGTCAACATCATTATTAGCAAAGTATGATGAAGCTATAATATATTTCTCCATATTATTATTAAACTCAATAGCTGTTTGGTCCCTGTTAGTAAATTGTTTCAATAGAATACACTTTAATTATTTTTTGCCTAAAAAACAAGCACTATTTTTTATTAATTTTGTACAAAAAAGAAATCATACGATTTTGCTTCTAGGCCGCTTATTCCTTTGGTTGTGATCCAAGGTTCCTGGATCAATATCATGAAAATATTTAATTCTTCAAAATATTCCAATTGTGATAGAAGTTGCAACGTTCTTAATATTTTGTCTAACACTAACAAAATTGTTTAATTAATATGGTTAATATTTACCCATAAATTAATTTTAATTAATTTAAAAATTTAGTTAATTAAATACACAGAAGAGTGTTTATGCATAAATATAAAAATTTACTTTCATTGATTTCAGTTCATAATATATAAGCATTCAAACTTTTTTATATTTTTTCAAATTAATCAAAAGTCAAGAAGACTGAATTTTTTTTTTTAAATTTTCATTTATATTTCCAATTTGTAAAAAATTTTTGAAACTTTCTTTAGAAAATTTTAAGTTTTTTCTGATTTTTAGCTACATTTTGGGAACAGAATAGAAACTAAATCAATGATTTAACAAAACTTTTACAAAAAAAGTCACGTTCGATTCATAATATTTATGAAAAAAATTTTCAAATATATAATTTTTTTCTCTATGTATCATATAAATTTTACCACATGTTCGCTATAAAATACTATACCATTTAAAAATGACTTCAACACGTTTGTTTGGTGAGGAAACTTTTTAATGATTGAAAAAATGTGATATGGCTACGTCTGGTAAATTTTGGTATTCACAAAAATTATAAAAAGTTATACCTGTAATGTACGTTCTTATGCATATGTGTATTCGAGGGAATACGTTTTTTTTTAAATTATTAATTTATATTATTTAATTTGTATTAAATTAATATCTCGTCTGTAAATGTTTTAGGACCTTTAATGTTTCTTTCTCAAGTTCTTTCTTATTACGTTTTCATTAAATATTAAAAACTAAATGGTCATGGTTCGGTAATATCTTAAAAACTTCCATAATTTTAGAATTAATCTCAATTTACTGAACAATATTGGAGTCGCTCCTCTTGGCGTAAATGAGGGTAAGGGTGGCTAACTCAGTAAAAAAAATTAAAAAAAGATTTAATAATTATTTATTAATTATCTCTTTTTAAATTATTTGTTAAGAATAAAATAATTTTAGAATTTTTGTAAATAATTATAAGTAAATTGAATTTTATTCGAGCTTTTTGAAATTATAAATTTTAATTTAGGAAGACGAGAGTCCATTTTTTATTAATGTAAAACTAATTAATGTAATAAGAAAAATATTATTGAAATGATTTTAATGATGCTTTGTAATGCACTCTTGGTAAGGCAATAAAAATTTATTAAAAATCAAAACTCTTAATAGCTAAAAACTAAAACCTAAAATTAAAATAGTACACATGCGTCATGAATTTAAATATTTAACTTATTTAAACCCAGCAAAAAAAGAACTGAAAAAGAGCTGACAAAGTCATGATTTTAACATTGTGTTGTTATTGGAAGGAAGTACTTAGTGCTGCAAAAGAGCTGCAGAAGTTTTTTTTTAACCCATGGTTGATATTTGTAGGATATTCTTCTTTTATGCTTCTTGTTCATTGTTTCTCTTAAAACTATACATTTTTTTATAAAAACATAATTTTAGCTTTGACAATAGATAATAAAAGTGCTTCTCAAATTGTGAAATTTTTATTTTCGTAGAAATTATTCACCTTTCTTCCTGCTAAAAATACATTTATTTTCACATTTTTGGAAGTAATTTTTATTAACTTTCAAAAAAGTGTAAAATATGCACTTATTTCTACTTTTGAAGTGGTGAAAAACTCTTTTTTGGAAGCACTTGGTTATCTTTTGCTGAGAATATACTTTAAAAGAGACCCATTCTTATCACACACATAAATATGAAAAACGAGAAAAGCATTCCATTCTGAAAGTGTCTAAATATTTTTTTCAGTTATATTTTTCCAGAAAAGATGTGTGATTTTTTTTTCTCTTATTGCATTATAGTACATATATATTTGTTCATAAATTATATTATTTTTTACCACCATATGTGGTTCCAATGCAAGAAATGTTTTTTTAACTAAACCCTTTATTGTTAGTTAATCAATATCTTATATTGATTGAATTGTATCTAGTATAACCAAACCATGACTATTTTTATTTATTCATATATAAACTAAGTGAGAATTACAATGAAGTTGGAAAACAAAGATTAAAAGCTAAATATATTTAAAAGCAAACAAGTCTTGAGTTATTCCACTAATTTTCTGAAAAGGATAACTATTATATTTATTTCAAACATTTTATTGTCATGGGAATAATGTTAATCTGGTTTAAAAACACAATATGGTTTAAGATATTAAAAAAATTTTGTTTCTGGTAAACATTTTGAAAAGCATGTAAGTTTTGCAGTCAACCATATTAAAATTTTAGTTGAGTGTAAACATTAAATGACAAAATTTTAACAAAAACATTGTTGTCATGAAAAATTATTAAAAATTATTAAAATTAAAGAAAATTAACAATGAAAACATAGTATTGTTGCAGTTATAATACTGTAGCAATATTTTTCTTTGGGTGTACAAAAAATTTACTTATTCTTTGTTAAGTGCACATTTCTTTATGTCGGATGCTAATCTTTAATGTTTTTTTTTTTCGCTATTTAAGATTCTCCCGTCATTGATGCCGGAAATATTAAAGGCAAATACATATATTGCGTATCAAAATTCATTTAACTTCCTGATCGAAAATTATTTTCGTATAATGTGTAAGTACGCCGTTGTCAGTAAGCCATTGATTCGTACATATATTTTATATATTTGTTTATGTGTCGTCCTTTAAGTTATCTCGAAGGAATTGAATTATAATATCCCGCAAAAATTATAGCTTTTATCGGATCCTCTAGTGAAATGAAAATAAATTTATTATTTTTAAGACAACACACCTAATTGGATGTGTGGATACATACATTTTATTGTAAAATATTATTTAAATAATATTTAAAAAAAAATAATAATATATAAAAAAAATAAAAGCAAAAAGCATTTTCGTATAAAGGTATATATTTAATTAGTTTTTAATTGTATTAATTAATATTTTAGTTAAATTTTAGAAAAATTATAACAATACGTGTAATCTATACGATTAGAAAAATTAATTGAAATTTATAAACAAAAATTTTGCTTAATTAACTAGCATTTGGATGATTTTAGCAAAATCAAACAAAATCGTAATTGATATAAGCAATTTTGTAATTGAAATTCATTTTTTATTCTTTTATTCTTTTCTATGTAGACTTGCATTTTAATCGACTCTCATGCCATTTTATAAACATTGGACTAGAATGACATAATTTCAACAAATAGATAAATAGAACATGTGGTAGCATTCAATAATTTAAAGAGGGCTGCCAAATACTTTTTTTGGCGAACCCCAAAATTTTAAAAAATTTCACCCAAAAAATTCCCACTCAACAAAAAAAGACACTTTATTATACAAAATAATTAGTTTATTTTTTTTGCTTTGAAGAAGTATTTGTACTTTCTTGTTATAGGGATAAATTTTTGATGAATATTTTTATATAACTACATATGTATTTCAAAAATAAGTACATGATATACATACAAATCAAACCTCAGATTCATCATCTTGTAAATCAAAAGAATTGGTACTATACATAACCTTAGAATTAAAATTTTACAACATTGCCAACAGATTTTATTAACATTAACATTCGCCAAGGTAATATACAGTTGACTTATTTGTACAAGACCTTTTTTACTATTGTTTATACTTGATGTATAAAAATGAAAAATTCTTGAAAAAATGTATTAGGGTTTCTTTATGGGGAGTATATTTAATTGGAAGCGTATCATGAGATTTTGCAGGACGATTTTTTTTTTACAAAATAAGTAAGGAAATATTCATCATCATATATTTTACAAAAAATATCTAATAAGTATCACATAAAGTATCATATTATTAAAAAATAAAATTCGAATCGAAAATTAAGAAAAACGATAATTTAAGAAATTGTCAAATGATATGTTTTGCTCTTTTCCTGAAAAAGTGAAAATTCACAATCAAATTTCTTATATTTATCATAAATATCCCTCAAATTTTGTATTACTTTTATAACAGTCGATAAACGAGTATTAATGAGTTAAGATGCCTCCCGAAGTTCATGTTACATGCTATTTTGGAGTTTGGTTTTTTTAAGCTCATAACCGAAAAAATTGATTCTATACATGCGTTGCTTGTAAGGGTCATTAGAATATTAAGGACTGCTTGTGATAGTTCTTAAAAAAATGTAAATATAGCATCTATAAAAATTTAAAACTATATACTTTTCTCCAAAATTCCAGTTTTACTAACCAAACAAATGATAAAATTATTACATAATTTCCCCGAAAAAATCCCCAAAATATTTTATATATCCCCAACTAATTCCCAACCAAAATTCCAAAACCAAAATTTTCTTCCTTTTCTGTTACAAAAATTCTTCCAATTTGGGGTTAAAAACCCAAATCTGGCAGCCCTGAATTCAAACGTCATAAATTATTAAAAATATTTTATTTGCTACTACTATGGTAGAACTAGACGAAATAGAATTACTGGAGAGAACGTCTCAAATTTATTTTCTCTCAAAAGTCAGTCACATATAAAACAAAAAATGTAAAAAAATAAAACAAAACCAAACAAAGAAAAAATATTTTCTAATTAAAATTATAAAATTTTGTTAAAAGTAAATATAACTAAATTTAATGTTAAGGAAACAAAAAAGAGAGCAATATGATGCGTCTATATATTCTTCTAAGTAAATAGTAACAAAATGTAAACAAAACTTTTTCTTCATTTGTATTTTTTGTTTTATGTTTTAAAATTTTCAATTATGAATGTGAAAACTTTTCCTAATAATTGCATATTCTTATTGTTCTACCATGATTTGTTAAAAAAATTTACACAAAACAAATCACATTTTTATGTTTTTGAGTGTGTGCCAAATGGTAGCAAAGTTTGTCGAAAAGTAAATTTTTGACATATATGGCCCATAGAACTATATAAATTTTTGACAAATGAATCGAAAATTTTTATCGCCATAGAATTTATAATAAATATAATAATTGTTTAAGAAATTGTCAAAATTTACCAAAGGAACAAGTTTTCATTTGGCACAGCAATATTGTGAAATTTGTTCACCATAGGAAAGCTTAAATTTTCCTCAAAACTTTGGTACCGTGTGGCACACACTCTTTATAATTATTTTATTTTTTTTTTTTAAAGCAATGAAAAATATTTTCCTAAAGTGAATTAAGCTGTTCAAGCCATATTAACCAACCTGTTTAAAAGGCAATAGATTTTTAGTTTTTCCGCCTTGAAGTAAACGAACCTACATTGTCATTGGATAAATTTTTTTATATCCCACACCATCACATATGATTGGAATATTTTGCGTTAGTGTGAGATACAAAAGTCGCATTCACATAAATTAACACAAAGAGGTTCATTATAAACAGAAATACTACACAATTTTCTGAGGACAAATCCATACTTGGCCAAAGCTGCCATATAAGGTCCACCTACGAAAATGTGTTTATATTACATTCATAAATCCCATGTTAATATTAGTTCCAAGATCTTATTTTGCGTTACAATTTAAAATTTCAAAAGAATCGGTCCCAAAATATCTAATATCAGATCATTTTGTAAGATTTAAAATGCTGATTAAAAACCAAATTTATTTCAAAAATAGTTTACCTAATACATTAGCCAAATGAAATCAATGGCGTCGGAAACACCACATTTATCTATTCGGTAAGTCATATCTACGAGTTGAAATTACGAAATTTTATTTACATCATAGATATCTAGACACAGACAGATATCTATTTGTTGAAATTATAGGCAATAATAAGAGTTTAGCATTGATGCAGGTAATTTACAATATTTTTTTCAAATTCTTTTAAAACTTTAAAACCAAATGTTGACTACAATTGCCGTTGGGATCATCCAGCTCCCAAGATTGTTGTCGCAGTGTGTATTTAATGTATGCTTACCTTTACAGAAAAATTTGTCCAAAGAAGACCTTCATAAACTCCTTTTTCTTCCGTTGACAATAAAATCTGCAATTATTTCGCAACATATAATCTAAAACTAAAAATTTTCAAAATCATTTAAAATGAACTAAGCTTAGCTAATTATCCATTTCAGATGATTTTAAGAATTTTTGTATCGACTTGCTATAGCATATTTTTTCATATTTTGGTCGTAGCAGCATATTTGTGCATGTTTTTGGCCTTAGCAGCATATTTTGTTACATTTTCATAAAAATCCTTATTTTGTAGCATATTTTAGCAATTTAAATTACATATTTTTGCATATTTTATACCTAAGAGCATAATTTTTAATATATTACACTAAAGAGCATAATTTAGCATATTTTATACTCAAGAGAAAAATT
Organism: Protocalliphora azurea; assembly: GCA_932274085.1. Lineage (NCBI taxonomy): Eukaryota > Metazoa > Arthropoda > Insecta > Diptera > Calliphoridae > Protocalliphora > Protocalliphora azurea. The sequence goes on along the minus strand of OW026521.1, from coordinate 53,402,716 downwards.
TCGCATATTGCACACAATAGAATTTTTTACACAATTTGAAATTAGTGACATTTTCTTTTTAATTATTTAAATCGGATTCCCTAATAATATTTATGTTATAAATTGATAATTTCTTGATACAATGAATATTTTTAAGTGCAAAAATAAAATACTTTTTAGCAATTGCTAATAAAAATCAAGAATTTTTAGGTAATTTAAAATTTATCCAGAAAAAAATTATTTCAGGAGCATATTTTTTAAGAGCATTTTTATGCGCATAAAATAATATTTTTAGGCATATTGCCTTGGTCATCTGTATTTGCACCTCATATACATTCAATTTGGCACTGAAGTCCCAAGAAAGACAAAAATCATTAAAATTTACAAATTTGTTGAGGTATAAAATACATATTTTAAAAATTTATTTTTCGAAATGTTTTTTTTTTATTTAATTTTTTGAAATTTTATGAGAAAAAAGTACAACAATAAAAAACAATAAAATTTCTAGTGCCAAATCATTGTGAATACTCTGAATTATAAACCTGTACAAAAATAATATAATTTAACATTATCCCCATCGTCTCATGCGCAAATATTTATATTTTAATGCGGACATAAAAAAAAAAAAAAAAATAGGGTCAACAGTAAATTCATCAACATTTTTTTAAAGTTTTTTTCGAAACTATTTTTAATCTTGAGTCTTTAAAAAGTTATAGGTAGGTCAAATCGAATGTTCAATGAAATGCTAAGTACCGAAATCGATTATTATAGTTAAATAATTTTATTTTCAATTAAAAGGCAACACTTTGAAGCAATTCACAAAGGTTTAAAGTCGCCAAAAAATATTATCAAGTTAATTCCATTAAACCGGTTGAAAATCTGCTGGGAATACAAAAAGACAATTTTAAGAAACATATTTTCTTTGCAAGGTCATTGTAGAGTTCAAATTGTTAGGTATCGACCTAACAATTTGCTATGGTAGTAAACCACACCGTTACCATATATATAAAAAATTGGGATAAGAAATGTTCCCAGTTCTATATTTTTTTTTTTGGACCTCTAAGATTTCAAATTTATAGTTCACCTATAAAATAGTAAATAGTTCTTTTTTCTTGATGTTACGTAATTTTTATACTTTTTGGTACTTGAGGATACTTCTAGAGAATTTTCCTGTTCTGTATTATAAGACCGGAGCTTTCAAGGATGGTATTTTGAATAAATTTTATTTCCACTAATTGTTTTTTTTTTTCATATTCTTAGAAGAAATTAATTTTCCTAGGGAGTTTTGAATCAACTTAATGGAATTAAAGGTTTGCTAACATTTTTATGTTTATATTTTTATTCCCCGAAAAACTCTTTTACCCTGAAATTGCTTCTGAGTGCTATTGAATTGTCTGCACTGAAAAAGGACTATTTACGCTTGAGACTATAAACAGTGCTTTGTTCCATGGGACAAAAATAAGATTTGTCGTAGAAAATTGAAACTTCGTACGCATATTGCTTATTACCTAAAGCTTTGGAATAATCGGTGCAAGGATACACCTTAATCCCGAAGTTAAAAGCCTAAATTTCTTCTAAATAAAATACTCGTCAAAACTTTAATAAAAATTATGGTAGTCTTTAAAAGTAGATTATTTATGAGTCTGCTAATTTATTTTTTAATCGGAGCAAGGACTCCTCTGCCTCCATATTTCCTGAAATTAAAAAAAAAGTATTTTCAGCTAAAATACTGGACTAAATTTTATAAAAAAAGAAGGAGGTGTCGCAGAAAATTTAAACTTGATAGACATGTTACACGTTAAATTGAATATATACAAAGTTTGAAAAAATCGGTGCAAGGACACGCCCACATCCGATATATCCTGAATTAAAAAAACGTATTTTCTTCAAAAATGTGGATCAAAACAGTATCAAAACTTGCGATGGCCATTGGAAATATTTTTTATAATTCAGACAATATTTGATTTAATAGAGCAAGGGCGTATCTACCCATAATATGAGCATTCAGATCATGTATATCATCTATGGTCCCAGAGTTCCTTAGAGTCTCTCGCGGACCAAATAAATGCAGAGCAATTTAAGATCACGGTGCTTAGTAGTAGTGCCGAGAACCTGAATAGTTAGTTGGTGCTTAAATAAACTAACAGATAACAGCTTTCTTCCAACGCCTATGACACTAAACTTTAGCCTAGCCCGCGCATGCCATCACTGCGCGAGATGGTGCTCCTCTTACTGGCATACCCGTGGGACGAAATACATTTTTCAAGTAATAACTCTATTCGAACAGATGACGAACGATCGCAGGGCAACAGGACAGATGCGGACAATACGGACAACGATTTAGTGATGATAGGGGTCCAACGAGACATTCTAGCATTAGAAAGTCAGTTGTTGGGCCTACTATACTACTGGTCATCACGAGAGATTCCTTTGATCTTTCTCTTTCTCTTGGATCTGAATATGAGCATGAGATCACTGTGATCTCATCTCGCGCTCAGAATCAGGAGTTTAACCGGAGGGTCGGAGCGGGGGAATGGCTCGACTGGCTCAGGGTGTCATACGGCTAGCAGCAATTTAGTTCGGCAAGACGTGGTAATGCGAGATGCGACAACCGATGTCACATGCCGAACTAAAGAGAAAAAGCTTTGAGTGGCAGGCAAGGATAACTACCTTGTCAGAAAGCACAGGAGGTACACAAGAGGCCGACCAGCTCTACCGGTGGAAACCTTAAGGACGCCACTAGTGGGGTTGCAAAAATCTCTGGCATGCGGCCTTCTCCTTCAAGCGCTGTTGGTCAAAACCCAGACGGCTCTGCTGAGGGTCCCAAAAGGGGGTAATTAAAAGGGTCTGGGGATGACCAGCAGACCTCGGTAGCCAAAAAGGCTGCTCGCACACCTTCCAGCTCTGCTAAGGGCCTCCACAAGGAGGTTATTAAAAGAGCCGGGTCAGGAAGCGAACAGTCCTCAAGCTGCTGGCATTGACAAAGTTGATCCAGATGGCAGGAGAACCAGGGCAGAGACTTCAGATTTGCAGTGGATCAGGAGTCTCTGAATAAGCTGGAGTCAATGGGGGGAGTTTGGTTTTGGCATAATTAGGTTTAGGTATGTTAGAAACCCAAAGACGCTGTCAGTGGTGCAAATTAATTTGCATCACTATGAAGCAAATTAATTTGCATCACTATGTCAACCGAATTGACAAAACTCCTCATTGACTCCAGGAACTCTGGATTAACAACACCAGGGTATGTAGTTTAATCATCACGAGGTATAACCTGTTCATATCGTCCACATTGGAGAAGGTACGGACATGTCTATTAGCTAGGAATGATTTGAATATTAATCTTTTTCATTCTTTTAGCGACGGGGACCTTACAGCTGTCTAATTTGAAGTTACTGGATGCAGTAGACTTATACTGACATCCGTGTACATGCTATACCAGGCGGCCGATACACCGCGCATAACTCTGCATCATTTGGCGGAGCACAGCAGGATGTTCCCCATAGGGAAGCAGGGACATCAACAAGAGGGGTGGGTTAGTATTTGAATTTATAACTAGTTGTAACCTTCACATCTGCAATAGGGGTAATGATCCTACATTCAGAAAGAAAGATAGAAAGAAAGATAGGGAAACGGTTATAAATGTAACGCTAGCGAACCAAGGGGGTGAGTTTGTCAAGGACTGGAGGGTGGCCTTCGATTATTCCTTTTTGGTACATGGCATGATATCCTTCAGTCTTGACTTTGTGAAACCGAAGGAAAGGTCTTATAGAAAATCCAGAAGGATGAATTAGAAGTCCTTCGGTGAATTATTTGATAGGGATTTGAGGGATACTGAGGGCTGGAGAAAATCATCTGAGGGTATTGAGGAAGTCGTGAATAATTTCACTGATATAATTAAGAGTAGCTTTGAGCTCAGTTGCCCGGTGATTTACACGTTGGTTGTGAGACCTATACTCCCTTATGGATGTTCGGTATGGTGGAAGGCGTTGAGAAAAGGAACGCATAGAAACCTTCTTTCTAAAGTTCAGAGATGTGTTTTAATTGGCATTACGGTTGCCGTGAGAAGTACACCTCAGGCAGCACTGGACATCATTCTCTACCTTCTTCCAATTGAGGAGTTCTTGCGAGGAATGGCTGTACGGGCCTTATTTAGACTAAAACAATTGGGAATAATAGGGAGTTTCACAGCAAGGCATGTTAGCATATTTAATGAAATCTAATTTGATAGCCGAACATTATCCTTGGCCGCCGAAATGGATTATGTCGGTACTACTATTAATTTCGGAGCTACTCCTGTTATGGAAATCCCTAGTAGCGACCTCTTGACTGTAGCGGAGAAGCTCAATGGAGGGTGTGCTATCTTCACAGATGGCTCGAAAATGGAAGTAGGCACAGGGGCAACGGATACCAAACGGTCGTTTAGATTGTCTAATAGTTGTAGCGTTTTTCAGGAAGAAATTTTAGGCACTTATAAGGCCCTAGGATTACTATAGGAAAATATTGAAAGGAACACTGAGATAACTATCTATGTGGATAGTGCTTGAGAGTAGGAAGGAATTTAGAAGGCTAATGGCTGCCTACAGAATAAGATTCTGTTGGGTTGCTGGTCACTGCGATATTCTCGGCAATGGAATAGCCGATGAGCTAGCATGTAAGGGCTCGGAGCTGGACAGGTCTTTTATGGAGGTATCGGTTAGGATTCCAATTGTGTCATATTTCATGGCCATAAGAAAATGGACTTTAGGTAGAACGAATCATGCTTGGAGAAGTAGAATGGACTGCAATCTAGAGCATTATGGCATAGTCTTAAACCAGCAGATTCGAAGATTCTTCTGGACATGGGTCGTGGGAATCTAAGGGTCAATGTTGGCATGATTACTGATCACCTCGCTATAAGGAATATGACCAGTAAGTGGGACACTGGCAGGTCAGACTTTTGTACAGTATTCAGCAACTTCGGTTGACTGTTTCGGCACAGCGACTTCGGTCGTCTGTTTTTGAACAGGAACTCAGCAACTTCGGTTGACTATTTTGGCACAGCAACTTCGGTTGACTGTTTCGGCACAGCGTTTTCGGTCTTCTGTTTTGATACAGAAACTCAGCACCTTCGATTGACTGTTTTGGCACAGCGACTTCGGTTGACTGTTTTGGCACAGCAACTTCGGTTAACTGTTTCTACACACCGACTTCGGTTGACTGTTTCGACACAGCGACTTCGGCTGACTGCTTTGGCACAGCGACTTCGATCATCTGTTTTGGCAAAGGAACTCTGCAACTTCGTTTGGCTGTTTTGGCACAGCAACTTCGGTTGACTATTTTGGCGCAGCGACTTCGGTTGAATGTTTTGGCATAGCAACTTCGGTTGGCTGTTTCGGCACAGCGACTCCGGTCATCTGTTTTGGCACAGCAACTTCGGTTGTCTGCTTTGGCACAGCAACTTCGGTTTACTGGTTTGGCACAGCGACTTCGGTTGACTGTTTTGGTACAGTGACTTTTGTCGTCTGTTTTCGCAAAGACACTCAGCAACTTCGGTTGACCTTTTCGGCACAGCGACTTCGGTCATCTGTTTTGGCACAACAGCTTCGGTTGACTGTTGTGGCACAGCAACTTCGGTTGTCTGCTTTGGCACAACAACTTCGGTTGACTGTTTGGCACAGCGACTTAAGTTGACTGTTTCGGTACAGACACTCAGGAAATTCGGTTGACTGCTTTGGCACAGCAACTTCGGTTGACTGTTTCGGCAGAGCAACTTCGGTTGACTGTTTCGGCACAGCGACTTCGGTCGTCTGTTTTGGTACAGCAAGTTCGGCTAACTGTTTCGGCACAGCGACTTCGGTTGACTATTTTGGCACAGCAAGTTCGGTTGACTGTTTCGACACTGCGACTTCGGTTGACTATTTTGGCACAGCGACTTCGGTTGACTGTTTTGCCACAGCAACTTCGGTCACCTGCTTGGAGAAGTAGAATGGACTGCAATCTAGAGCATTTTGGCATAGTCTTAAACCAGCAGATTCGACGATTCTTCTGGATATGATTCGTGGAAATCTAAGGGTCAATGTTGGCATGATTACTGATCACCTCGCAATAAGGAATATGACCAGTAAGTGGGACACTGGCAGGTAAGACATTTGTACAGTACTAAGCAACTTCGGTTCACTGTTTCGGCACAGCGACTTCGGTCGTCTGTTTTTGCACAGGAACTCAGCAACTTCGGTTGACTATTTTGGCACAGAGACTTCGGTTTTGGCACAACAGCTCCGGTTGACTGTTTTGGCACAGCAACTTCGGTTGACTGTTTTCACACAGTGACTTTTGTCGTCTGTTGTCGCAAAGACACTCAGCAACTTCGGTTGACCGTTTCGGCACAGCGACTTCGGTCATCTGTTTTGGCACAACAGCTTCGGTTGACTGTTGTGGCACAGCAAATTCGGTTGTCTGCTTTGGCACAACAACTTCGGTTGACTGTTTGGCACAGCAACTTAGGTTGACTGTTTCGGCACAGCGACTTCGGTCGTCTGTTTTGGCACAGACACTCAGCAACTTCGGTTGACTGCTTTGGCACAGCAACTTCGGTTGACTGTTTCGGTAGAGCAACTTCGGTTGACTTTTTCGGCACAGCGACTTCGGTCGTCTGTTTTGGCACAGCAAGTTCGGTTGACTGTTTCGACACTGCGACTTCGGTTGACTAGTTTGGCACAGCGACTTTGGTTGACTGTTTTGGCACAGCAACTTCGGTCATCTGTTTTGGCATAGCGACTTCGGTTGACTATTTTGGCACAGCAATTTCGGTTGACTGTTTCTCTTTAGATTAAGTCTGAATTTTGTAACCTAGTTTAAAGAATTGTATTATTATATTATTTAAATCAGTATTCGTAAGATATTTCTAATTATAGTAAATGATCCTGCCTGCAGCATAATACTCGAGGGAACCGAATCTTCAATCAGGCATCTACTAGTTATAGAATCCGAATTACCTGAGAAGTACCCGACTGAATTCCTACGTATCATCGTGCTGCTAGTATTTTTCTAACACTTAAATATTTATTAATATCGATAACAAAAACACTGAATTATTAAATAAATATTCATTGTATATTTGAACTCCAGAATAGGTAAACCAATTGTGTTCTCACTTAGGGTTCGTGGATCCCATAAGTCGACCCTGGACACAACTGAACTACCTCAGTAGAATTGTAGGTTCTGGGGTGCTGAAAATCCAAGAACCATTCATCAACGCATGATGATGATCTGGCATTACTTCTTTGAAAATGAAGATGTAGATCCTGTAACCGTAAATGAGGAGCGGTATCGGTACATTTTTTCCTTCTGTTGAAAACAGACATGAGATGTGATCTCAGTAGGATGGAGTCACTGCCCCAGACACAAAGGCACTTTTAAATCAAATTTTTGCAGAGCGAATGACGATTTTTGGCCCTCCCTGTACCATCAACTTTAAATAAAATATTTTAGTAACATTTTTTAGTTTACTTTCCTTCATACTGTGTTTATGTAAATTTTGTTTTCGATAATTGGCAGGGTCGTCTTTTTAGACTTAAAAAAAGCTTATAGGCAGTGGTTGAAATTGGTACATTATTTTATCTAGCTCCCTTACCATTGTTTCCCATATATATATGCTTAAGTGAGCAGAATAGTTTTAAATATGCAAATATTTATATGAAATTCGAGGTAGATATGACTTTTATCGGCATTAAACATACTATGTAATTTTGAGAGTTTGGTAGCACGGTTGACCATAGTTTCTGTATGAATCCCCTTCCCAAAAATTATTTAACGTATATCAATGCCATAAAAATATCATTATAGAAATAAAATTTCCCATTATTACTTTATATTTGAGTGTAAATCATGCTGTCGTATTTAGCAAAGATCAACAATTAATTAACCATATCTCAAATATAACATGACGATATAATAAATTGAATATAAATAATTTAGTTTCTGATTTTATTTGCATCAATTAAAATTTTTAACTATAAATGGCATTACCAAATTTTAAGAAGGTCGGTATATAATTAAACATAATTCCCATATAAAATTCACTCCAAAAAATCATTTTAAGAGGCCTAATTGCATATAAATGTAAAATTTTTAATTAAATTTGGAATTAATAAATTTTTTTTACAAATATATAAACCGCGGTATGAATTTTAACAAGGATCGGTTCAAATATATTCATAGTTTCTGTATAAGGACCTCACCCGAAAATCAGTTTAACGCGCGTTCATAATGGTGTAGGGTATTATATGGTCGCGCTTGACTGACTACAGCTTTTTTTTGTTAATTATTCATAAAATAAAATTAAATATAATATAAAAATCATAGCCTACCGTCCTTTCGCAGATTAAAAATACTAGTAATGAATTTAAAATCAAATAAATAGAAATGCACAACTTATAGTAGTTTAAGCTTTCAAATATATTTTAAAGCCTTCCAAATAATGTTGTTATAATACACTTGATGTAGTAATTACTTAAAATTTAAATACAATGGCTTCAAAAATTAATATATTGGTTTTGCATAATAATTTTCAAATCGTTGTATGTAATGAAGTAATAAAGTTAAAACCATAAAATTTTGGTATTTGAAACTATATATTAATATCTTTAACATATATTATTTTAAAAATTATTTGTTTTAAACTTTAAAGATTTAATTTTCGAAAGATATTTTTTGCAACTTTTATTCATATTATTTTAACAAAAAGTAATCTGATACAATGCCAGAGTTCTCCTCTTTCATTTGATACCCATGTCTCCTTATAATAGCAATTAAAAAGACACATAATAAAAAAATTAACCTCGTACATTCTTCAAAATTTAAAGTCCTTTAAAAATGAAAAACGAACACGAAATTAAAAACTGAAAACTTTGTAACAAAATGTTAAAAAATTGTAGTCTACTCCTAATTATCTATCAAAAATAACATATAAGAAGAAAAAATTGGTTAAAAAAAAGTTATTACAAATTCCCTAGACCATTAATGTGTTTTGGACCACTTATGTAAGGAGTATACAAACTAATTTTAATTTTTTTTTTTTTTTTTTGATAAATGGTAAAATGGAATGCTATTTTTAATTCATTAATGTTGAAATTATTTAATACTGTTTCAAAACTCCAATTTCAAACTTTTAAAAATTTTGTTAAACAAATTTTAAAAAAGTTCGAATAAAACTCTACAGGTTTATAGACAATACTACAGCAAATAAAATTAGAAAGGAATTAGGTCAACGCTTTGTATGGCAAAAAGTCATTTTTGCAGTTTTTAATTACAAAATAATTTTATGTCGGAACTGACATTCAAATTAAACTGAATTATTGCAGAATAGGATAAAATATATATCAAGAAATATATTTTAAAGTTTTTAGCCCTCACTTAGAAAGTTACCCAAATTCTTATTCTTATCCCCTCCAAATATGCGAATAGCCTAAAACCTAATCAATACAAAGTTTAAGATTGATTAGAAAATACATACGTAGAAGTGGTTCCAAGCGATCAAAATATGCAAAAAACGAATTTTTGTGGAATTTGACCCTGAATATCTTGCGTAGATCAAACGTGATTTTCGGTAAATTTTAGTACGAAAATCTGATACGATGAAACTATATTCTGCTTTTTAGCTTTTGGGATAGTTTCGAATTTCTAAGGGGTTAGACGAAAAATTTGAACACTTTTTTATCCTCCATAAAAAAGAGGGCCACTCTAATACATACATTGGTTGTAGCACTATGGAACACCAATTGATTAAAATGGTCTTATCATCTTTAAGATATATCGTATATTTGTCAACAGAAGAACATGCAGAAATTTTACAAAATATATTTCTACGTGTTTCCTTTCAAAACGTTTATTTATTTTCTTTAAATAAACGGGGATTCTTCATGGATAGCTTGTTCGCTTCTTCGACACCGATGATACCGTATCCAAGAAACCATATTATCTCTTTTTCACAATTGAGATAAGAGTTTATCTCAGTTTTACATTGTAAAACAGTACAAGATTTTACATTATCATTATCTGTTAACGATTTTCTTTAATCACTTAACGCCATCCGTAGTAGCCATGATCTTTGCCTGAAAAACAGTGTTGTAATCTGGGATGTGAAAAAATTTGCCTGGGTTTTGGTTCTTTTTACAGAAGCCCATTTTAGTTCGTTCACAATTTTTTGAACCTTCTGTATATTTCCGTTGTTTCATCCCATTCCTCTCTATCAGGTATTCTGGTGATGCAGTTAATACGTACATATATAGTTGGGATTCTGTCACACGTTACCAGTGACACGTGATAAATATCATATACATGTGAAAATATAGACTTAATAGAGTGGATTTTTTCTTCTTATATGTTACTTTTGATAGATAATTTTACAATTTTTTAACATTTTGTTACAAAGCAAAATACTTAATAGTTAAATTTTTTAAAACACTGCAGAAAAGCTATGTTTTTCCCATATAAAATGGTAAAATATAACTTTTGTATTTAGGTCCGATGCGGTACGGGTTGATGATATCCGATTTCACTAATATTTCATACAATATCTTTCTACATCCCAATGAACGATTTGGTCAATTTTCAAAAGTAGGTAAATTTTGGTGCAATTTAATGTATACATACATATGTATCTATAGTATCTATAGATGATTTTCTATAGGTGTATCTATAGGTGATGTTACCAATTGGTAAGATATAAGTATGTTTTGATTCTTGGTTCAATGGTCCCTTACCAGCAATTTGCCATTACCATCAATATAGTGGTAGCTAAAGCTGTTTCCTATTTCATCTATACCTCGATCACTGCAATCGTATCTTTTGAAAATTTTTTATGTTGACCTTCTTCTCAACAAATGTCCACCATACCATCGAGGTATCCATAATTGTCGGTCGTAATACACTCACATATAGCCAGCGAGTCATCCTCGCGTTCATGCCCCATTTTTAGCCTATTACTCTAATAAAAAAAGGCTCATATTCTTTGAGCTTTTTCCACTCTGCTATCAATGTGCCCCTTTCTGGAAAATCTCCAATCGAGTACCACTCCTAGATATTTAACCTTTCTTGCTATCTGCATTGTCTTGTTTTGAAAGACGGGGCACTCAAAAGTAGGTATCTTCCGTTTTTTGGTAAACAGATTTCTGTTTTATCTGGGTTTACATTGAGCCAACGATATTTTGCCAAGTTATAAGATGCGTCGAGAGCTTAGCAGCGGAGATAATATATCTTATTATGGGGTCTCCCAATATACTCTGCTCCTTAATTTTATGTAATTTTCTTCACAATTTATTCATCTGTTTCCCATCATGTGGCTTATCCACGCATGTTCTGAGTCAAAACTCAGATGTAGCATAGAAAAGTTAGTAATTTATATCGTTCAATCCAGAAACGTTGCTCCTTACGGTACAGATTTCCTGTATGAAAACTACATGTATCTTGCCTTTTATAATTTGTTTTATCAGGGCATGTGTTGCCGTTTTGCTCCGATGCACATTTTTACAGTTTCAGAACGGCTGATCCCATTTAGATTAAATTTCACATAGCAATAGTAGAGAATAGTTTTATTTTAGAGATTGGATCATATAGACCATGATTTTGTTATTAATAAAATAAAAAATATTTAAAAAAATTGTGGTGAAACTTCACCAAGGTACGTTAAAAAGAAAAATATTAATCTTTTAAGCCCAATATCTCGTAAACTAAAAGAAATAAGATATGCATGTCCAGCAAAACCCCTTCATATAAAAAACTTTGAAATCGATTGAGATATAACGAATCAGGATCGCTTTAAAAAATGTTTATAGCCAAGGTATCCAACTTGCGGGCCCGCCTCCGATAATTCTATATGCTCGAATCTAAAAACTTAAGCTTGCCTACTTGCCATCTTCCCTTCTCAATCTTCCCTTCTTTTTTCGAGGTAGAAAATATAGTTTTTGTCCAGGCGTGCCACAATAAGAGTGCCATCATCAGCTTTATCTCTATGAAAGTTCTCCTATTTCTTCGCTTTTAAACCTCTATTTTGTTTTCCAATAATTTTCATTATGGCTTCGTTTGCGAATTTGCCGCCCCAACCTTGTTATCTTGTAGGAGTTGGGAACCGCCAGGTACATTGCCTCTTACATGCGGGGAGCCAAGTTGCCCACATCCGATATCATTTCCTTACGGGCGCTTGATACCGACAAGGTGGGAGGGGCTCGTTGGCACACCACCGCTTGCCGCTGGTACTGAGTTATTTACGCTCTGCACCGTAATTTTATTTTGTTGCTCGACTTGATCAATATTTGGCTTTTATTGGATTCCACACTAGCTTGATTTTATTTGGTCGAACAAGGATTCCAACAACCCCTGGGGCCTGATTTGAAAAGTTCCTATATTAGATCAGTCTAACCTCGTACGTTATGTTTGCTTCTATATTTGCTTCACCTCTAGAACTCTCTTAGATAATTATCTAATTATAAGTAAGTTAAATCCCAATTAAAAGATTTAAATTAAATTTAAATTAATAGACGTTACAAGCTGGGAGCATCTAATACTTCACAAACTAGAAAATTCTAAAAACGTTTATTTAAACTTATAAAACTAATTTTCGTAAAAATATGAAATATATAAGTCATAGTGACTTTAAGAAATTTCTAACTGAAAAAGTATTAGAAGTTTATGTATTATCCGCCTGAAATTTTAGGTATTTCCAACGGTTCACAAGCTACACAATTAATTCCAAAAAAGAAGCGTTTTGGGAGCCACTGTAGTAAGTTTAATAACACAATTTCTGATTTTGTTATTAAACAAAAAATACCAAAATTGGGTTTGTGGTATGTAAAATAAATTTTTATCCCAAATGGTCAAAAAAGTTGTTCTGAATACTGAAGTTTGGACCCAAATATGTAATGAGACAAACGAGCATTAACAACATAATAAAAAGAAACAGCACTGATCATTTAAAAAAATTCTTCTTTTGAAAAACCCTACTTTTACCCCGAATACCCCGAAATATAAAACTGCATACAGATGGTAGTTATTGAAAGTACTACACGTCCACGTTTGAAAGAATACAAATTGTAAACATAATCGATAAGAATATGATGTTTAATAATATCTTAATAAAAAAGAAATACTTTTATGTAAAATTTCCTACAAATTGTATAAGTTTTTTCATTGTCCTCTCACACTATGGTGTTTTTATAATCAAAATCTTTATAGTGTGCTTGCATTGACCCTCTTTTGTCATAGTTACTACGCTTCTCTCTGCACGTGGGTTAGTTTTAACGGTGAAATTTTGCATCACTTTGCTATATTGTTAGTGATTTTTTTGTCTTGATAATTTCAAATAATTTTGTATAAACTAATAATGGATTAATTAGCCACTCCTAATTTATACCTGATCATTAGTTTAAAAAAATTATTCAGCGAATTTAAAAAACTCATATTTTATTGTTATCAAAATATATATGACTGTATGCAAACTTTATAGATAGAAATTCAAAAAATACCAGCCGACCTGACGAAAACCACCGGATTATTCAAAAGTGATTTTAAACGACATTATAGATTACGAGATATTTCTTCAGTATTTTGCGTATTAAATTTTGTTGGAATGCGATTTTTTAACTTTTAATCATTAATGTGTGATTTTTTACGAAGCTTTCAGGGCACAGAAGATGTGCTTCCGTGGCACTCTTCGTACGGTTTCTGTACAAAAGACTTCCACAAAACTTATTTGTATTACTTTGACAAGTTTTGGAACTGTAATGAATGTATTCGGCGTTATCAAAGGCCTAAAATTCGCTGAAGAGTTTACAATTCAAATACAGCACTTTTAATTAAAAATAACGGTAATAAAATCAACATATTTACAATTTCTTCCCTGCCCGACTTTCAATGTGAACATAACTGTTGGCATTTTTTTCAAGATGCTCAAAAAATACCTTTTTATTGTTGACAAGTTTGTATATCAAAAAAAAAAAAAAAAAAAAAAAAAAAATATATATATATATATATATATATATATATATATATATATTTGGAATAAACTTTTGTTGAGATATGAAAAATCAGCGACAAATTAATTGTAATAACTTGACCGAATTTCAGTGTGAGCCACTGTATATAATAATACGCGATTGGACGGGAAATAAAAAAAAAATAATTTGTATAAACAAACAGAAGAAAATTTGTGAGAAAAAATTGTTATACTTCAGTTATACATAATTTAAAAGAGTCTATGATTTCTCAGTATAATAATCGACACAATTTAACTGGCAGAATTGCTTATATATTTTTTAAGAGGGATAGAGTAAAAAATAAAAATATTTGTGACCCACAGTACAACAAAAATTATTTAACCGCCAAACCACTCGAGAAAGTTCGCTCTTGTTCCTCCGTAATTCAATTACATGAAGAAAATACACAAACAATATCACCAACCAAAAATTGTTTAGAACAAACATAAAAGAAAATATGAAAAAAACAAGATACAACAGCTCCCATGGAATTAAAAACAACACAACTAATGTCTGTTAATACACAAGCTTGTAATCCACTACCAACAATAACTAGTGGGAATTTGACTGAATTTAACCCAGATAAAAATGATGTTACGCGTAAAGTTGCTATTCCGAAAAATAAGATAAGTACTACAATATCTCAAATTCCATCAGGTATGCTTAGATATGCAAGTATTAACAAAAGAAATGTAAGCCCCCAGAAAAGTTTTACTTCTGCTAAGAAACAAAAGGTAAACGACAAATCTTGATGCTCTATTGAGTGATAATATAGAAAATAATCATATAAAGATGATAATTATATTCAAAAATTATCCAAACACCCACCAATATATCTTCCTGCGCTTAGCCCCAATAATTTGGTTAAAACATTTATTGAACTTATTGGAAAAAAACAATTTTCATAATATTCCAATAAGGAAATTTGGTGTTATAGAAAAATCTCTCATTACCTAAACAATAGTATATACATATAAACTTAAAAGTAGTAAACGTTTGACTGTTGTCATTAACGGAATAGAGTCCAGTATTGAACCAATTGAAATCAAGGAGGCCCTGGAAGAGTTTGGCTATCAAATAAAAGTTGTGGTAAACATTTTTAATAAATATGAGATTCTCCAAACAATATTTGGAGTTGATTTGGAGCCTAACGAAGATAAACTAAAGAGAAATGAAACGCATATATTTAATTCTATGCGATATCTATTGAATCGCAGAGGCACTATAGAGGAACCTTTTGAGGGGACCTACTCAATGTAGGCAATTGCCAGGAGTTCGGTCATACTAAAAATTATTGTACCATACGGAGATCTATATCCATTCCAGTGTGATATTGTGAAAAAACGTCTCAAGAGAAAATGTGGCATCTGCGGTGGCGATTATTCACTCAATTACCGCGGGTGCCCAGTATATAAGGAATTATTGAAAAGATTAAGAGAGAGTCAAATTCTAAAAAAAAAAACGGCGTTATTTAAGTAGTACCTGCAAATACCATTGCTAACCAAATAAATTCTGGAGTAAGCTTTAGTAATGAGGATGTGTCTTCAGTTAAGCCAAATTTGAAAATTAATGAATCGAGTATAGCCAGTCCTTGAAATGTGTCCTACGCCAATGTTTTAAGAACGAGTTTCCAACAACCTAATGTCACCCAAAAGTCTTAGGCAAAAATTTACCTCTCTAAACCAAAATATGACAAATTTTATATAATCCATGCAAAACATAATATTAGAGCTTTTCAGATCGCAAACCAAATTAAATCCTTTTAACAAAAAAAAAAAAAAAAAAAAAAAGAGTTATTTGAGAGTGTTTCTGGAATGCAAGTAGTTTAAACCAACATAAATCGGAAATATCATACTTCGCAAAACAGCAAAATATTGATGTGATGTCAATCTCAGAGACTCATCTCACAAACAGATACAATTTTTATATTACAGGTTATTCATTCTATTTTACAAATCATCCCGATAGTAAAGCACATGGTAGTTCTGGTATATTAATTAGAAATCGAACATTATTATACGACATTATGCCCTAGATGAATTCTCAGAACAATACCTTGATTATTTTTTTTGGTGATTTAACGCTAAGCTCGGTATATTGCCCACCACGACCAAGGAGAAATTTGAAGAATTTTTTAACACACTAAAAGATCGTTTCCTGGCATGTGGCGACTATAATGCCAAACACACTTACTGGGGTTCTAGATTGATAAATCCCAGAGGTAGACAGCTTAATAAGGTACTAGTTTGTCGCAAAAATTGCATGAATTTCGTGTCCTCTGGACATCCAAGGTGCTGGCCGGCTGATCCTAGAAAATTTTCAGATCTCAAAGATTTTGCTATATCTAAAAATATAAACCAAAATTCAATAACTACAGAAATTTCATAACTTCTGACCATTCTTCAATAACAGTAACATATTGTGAAAAAACTAACGTACCAAACTATCCTACGAATATTTTCTATAGGACAAATTGGTTAAAATATAGAGTCAGTAGTCACATCCACACATATACATATTTTCAGTGTGAGGAAGATATAAACAAATGCGTCAATGAATTTACGTCGTTAATTAAATCAGCCTTGGACCATTCGAAAAGTCAAACTTTTAAAAAAGATAATAAGCATATTTCCAACTATAACATTGAAAACCTTCTTCTTGAAAAAAGAAAACAAACCAGATCATCAGCTGCAAAGCTGAGGCTGTCCACAGCAATTAAAAAAACTAAGAAAAACTCTTCAAATAGAAGAGGTTCGCCAGAGTAGAAATTACATTGTAAGTGTAAAAAATAACAAATAAACTTATTTTTCCTTATGGAAGGCAGCAAAATTCTTTAAGGAAAGCTGACGGTACCTGTGCCCCTGGTTCAGAAGATAAAACCAATTTATTTGTATGATATTTAAGCTTAGGCTTTCAACCGAATCCCCAAACAAATAATTTTGTGTTGGCAGAGACACTTGATACTACATCTAATTAGGATATAATAGTTATTAGCACACAGGACATTAATAGAGTTACAAAAGAAAATCACCTCGATTTGATTCAGTAGTTTTTTCAAAAATATGGAAAACTTCTCAAATTAAAATGATACCAAAGCCAGAAAAGGATTATAATATACCATCTTCTTATAAACATATTAGCCTACCATCTTGTTTGTCGAAGCTGTTCGAGGAAGCATTAAAAGCATAAAATTATACCCTTCTTGAACGATGGAAATATCGTCCCAGTTCACCAGTTTGGTTTTTGTGAAAAATATGGAACCGTAGAACAAGTGAATCGTCTAACTGGAGCGGTAAGGAAATGTCTTGAATTAAAGAAATATTTTTCAGCTATTTTTTTTTAGATGTTGCGCAAGCTTTCGATAAAGTGTGGCACAAAGGTTTAATGTATAAAAATAATGTTTACTACCCACAAATTTTTGTAGTCATATTTATCTGAACGTTTATTTAGAGATGTTCCATAGGGAGGAGTTCTTGGACCTACTTTGTAATTAATTTACACTTATGGCTTACCAGTATGCGATGAACTGACTGATACGGTAATACTCACTTCCCACGAAAACCCGCTGTAACATCAAGCCAACTTGACATTTACCTCCGACGTGTGGAGACATGGTTGAAAAACTGGCGTACACGAGTAAACAAATTGAAAAGTAACCGTGTTACATTCACCTTCAGAAAAAGAAATTGTCTTTCTGTTACAATTAGTAGCATAAGTATACCTCAGTCAGATCATGGTATTCATTTCATAGGCGACTAAATTGGCGTCGTCATATAGAAACCAAGAGACTTCATATGAAGTTAAAAGCTTCTAGCACTCACTGGTTAATAAGGTGCCAATCAAAACTAAGCCATGAAGTCAACCTTTATAAAACCTTTTTAAAACTAATTTGGACATATGACATCCAATTATGGGGAACAGCCAGTAATACGAGTATCGATATTATACAGAGGACAAAATCAAAAATTCTTAGAACCATGAGGGATGCACCATGGTGTATAAGAAATGAGGTGCTTCCATAGAGACTTAAAGGTTCCATTGGTAAAAGTCGAGTTTAACAAGCACAGTGAAAAATACATTATAAAACTGCAGACTCGCCCCAACCCTCTTGCAAGATTTCTTATTGAAGTTCAAACAAATTTTTAGGCTCCGTAGAGCCGATTTTCCACTCCGTTACTAGAAGGACCAATTCACTTAGCAATGTTCTCTTTAGACATCAATTAGTCTTTATTGTTTAGTTTTAAGATATAAATATATTTTGAGAGGCCTTCAAAATAAATAAAACGTAAAAAAATTCAACTAGCCAGATACGCGGTGTTTTCGAGTAGATTTGAAGGAGCATATATTTCTGCCGGTTTAGGTAGGAAGTGGGTAAACTTCCAAAGAGATGTTGAACAAATAAAACTGAAAGCCGAATTTGGTCATCTCAGGTATGCAATTTTTTTAAAAAATCACCAAAAATTCATTACAAAATTCTAACTAACATTGCTGCAAGAATCGTATAAATATATAGATTAGATAAAAAGTTGTATTAAACTGAATTTGGAACTCTAAAAAATTTTAATACTTTTTGGCTTTTTTTCAAAAAGGGTGCAATATTTTTTACTTATAAAATTGATTTTTTGTTCTGGCGGTATAATTATTTTATTGTTTTCAAAAGGAATCTTTATGTAGATGCGTGTAAAGTAAACTAGAAGGTGCTTCGGGCAATGGTCTCTCCACAAGCCCTATGCAAACTTTGTCAATTTTCCACAACTTTCTTAAATTACGTAAATTAAATACCTCCATATATTGGGCAAACACACAAAAAATATTTCTGACGCCTCTTACAACGCCAGTGTGACCATTTGAATGGAAAATAAAAATTTTTTATATTTATACGATTCTTGCAGCAATATTGTTTTAATAAAAATCTAAAAACACAAGAATAAAAATGAGTGAAAAATTTATTTCGACCTAAATATCTCTTAAGCTAAAAGAGATAACCTTTACGTGTAAGCATATTTTTAGTAGAGATTTAAAAGGATTATCGATATGTAAATTTTTTTCTGTCAAATCATAAATAAATTTCTGGCAATTTTTTTAAGAAATTGCATACCGAGATGACCAAATTCAGCTTTCAGTTTTATTTGTTCAACATCTCAAGTTCAGGCTTCGAAATTTACCATGTGAACGTGTTCAGATGTTTCACCGTATGTACTACAGGATCTATACTAATTATTTTCAACATTTCCTAAGATAAGTTGATGGTAACTAAGACCACAATGTCCGGTAATTAGACCCGTTAGTACCCTAAGATCATGCTTATTAAGCAATAGCCACTTCCGGGATCTACCAAGAGATAATAAAACGAATCTCTTCGCTTGTCTCATTTGATTTAAAACTTTTAATAACATATTGAAGATTCTTAAAATATATTCCGCTTATCGATACGTGCTTTGGGATTTGAGAAAATATGGTCTAAAATCAAAACTTTCATATAAAATGAGTCGAATTCGGGAGAGTGTGTACCATGACCAATTGAGTAATTGGGCTTGTTTTTTATCATAAAGTCATGTCTGTGAAGTTACCTTTCAGAAAAGTGCAAAATTATTATATGTTGCTAAAGAAAATTTTGTTTTAGATAAAAAAGAGTGTAGATACTTTTTCGGCTAAAAAAAATACAAAAAGTCGTCTTTTTTGCAATTTTCAAATTCAAAATCGTTTATCCCCGGTAAAGATATCAACTTCAAATTTTCTTTATTAAATAGATAATTTTGTTTTTTAACTAGCTAAGAAAGAAATAATAAAATCGGTCGGAAATACTAGGATATATATGAAAAGAACTGGACCAAGAACATGCAATATTATGGTGCTTAAAAATTCAAACGCAGATAACTCGAAAACTATAAGAGACAAATAGGACAGGTACGGATGCTTTTTATAGATCTTATCAGGGCCTATAACAATATATAAAAATATTTGAAATCGGACGAGAAACAAAAATTTTGCAAGCGATTAAAAATTTTTTATGTCAGAGGTACCTAACTTTGAGCCCCCTTAGCTCCGCCCCTGGAGGGATTGTTGTGCCCCCCTTCCAAACATAACATTGTATACTCCTCTGCTACGCCTATACCAAATTTCATGAAAAGCCAACCGGCCTATCAGAAGTTAGAGATTTATTTCCAAAAAATTTCGATTCTGCCCCACTGTGCAACGTCGTAACGTAATATATAGTTGTTACCGTAGATTTCCCTGGCTGATAAGCGAATTTAAATTGTTGTATAGGCTTCATCACAAGACAGGTTTCCCTAATATAAATATCCAATATTATTTTTTTCAGGTTTTGAAATCCATCGTTTGAAGGAAAACCGAACAGAGGCTTATTGGTCTATATGATTTTGATAATTGTTGAGATTTTTCACCAGCCTTAGGTATAAAGACCGCTTTCACCGCGCACCAAGTTTTAGATACATGGCAAGCCAAGAGACTAGATCTAAAATCCTAAGTAATTGGAATAAAATGTGATCACATCATTGTTGTAGAAGGCATGGATAATTTTTATTTATCGGGGATAAATTTCATTAGTGGCCATCTTACCCTTTCTTCACCAAAGATCCTACGTTCCAGTTTCATATTTTCTTTGCTCGTTGAAGGTGAGCTGCTGAAAGTTCGAATGTCTAACAGAGGTAGTGATCCTGGAAAATGAGTCTTTAATAGAAGTTTACACGTTTTCTTTGAAGATTCATTGTACGTCCTTCGCCAATGCTTTCTGTAGCCGAACTGCTTCAGGAAGATTATCGATTTTTTGGCGTGATTCTGCCATTTGAACCTTTTAGACTTCGTAATTTCTTTGTTATATTTCGTAAGTGCAGACTTGAATGTGGCCCATTTACCAGTTTCCTTTCCTTGTTAAACAGACGCTCTACATCAGCCCTTAGTTTTTCTAGTCCAGTATTCCACCAAGGAACGTACCTTTTCGGCATTCTGGTCTTCAATTGGCAAATATATTCATAGGCTTAACAATCTTCAATCAGAGAGCATTGGATTCAAATCAATATCTTGTGAGCAGTGTAATATACTTACAGTTTGTGTCAAATGATAACGGAATAGATCCCAACTAGTATTTCTGGTATTACGTATTCCATATTAAGCGTTAAGGAGCAGTATATGTCAAATATCAAATAATTGTGATCAGACATGGAGATAGCATCAGAAACGTGCCAATTAATTACAGCATGAGATAGGTTGTTGCTACATAAAGTGAGATCTAAGACCTCCTGTTTAACTAAATTCCATATTATGATGTTGACATCAGTACTTCCCCAAACCGTATGGTAAGCATTTGCATCTCTTTTCTCTAGTATCATAGATAGATGATACTGTGAAGTCCTCTAATTACCGCTGAGCCCTTTTTGAGCTCCACAATCTTGTCTAGGGCTGCCGTTTGTATTTGGTGCAGTTTAACATTGAAACTTAGTTTTTTGAAAGCTAATAAATAACATGTACGTTAAAAAAAGTATCAAAAAAATGTGAGTTATTATGGAGGACACCAGAGGGCACTAAAATCGCCATATCATTGTAAATACTAGTTTAGTGAGATATTTTTTCAGATTTTGATATCCTATTAATATCAAAAAGATTTATAACAGTTTTAAGAAAAAGGATACATGACAGGTACAAGTGTCCTTGCTCCGATTCCAAAAACCTATAAAAGATATAAATATAATCATGTATGTGGAACGTTGATCAACTTTTAAAATTTTTGCCCAAAATTTGTTGGAAATATCGCAATTTTTAAATTAAGAACATATGCAAGGTACGTGAATCCTTGCACCGATTTCTTCAAAACTTTGGTTATTTCTTAATTTTATTAATTCATAAATATACACTAAATTTTATATGGAACGAATCACTGTGCGGTGGTTGGAAAGCCTAGTGGCACGACGACTAGCCTCACGACTTGAACCGTGTCTTTATATGAGGACTGGATAACATGTGTTGGTATATCGCTTAGTTTTTTGGCAACTAATGTCCCAGCTGACGATGTACCCTCTTATGAGGATTCAGGTACCTCGGACAAGTTATGATTCTTCATCATGCATATACGGTCATTTGAAATTGAAGAAGCTTAGGCAATTTAAACAGAACAGAAGACACTCGTGCCTAAACTTCGACGAACTAAAGAACTGTCTTCACCAAAAATGTAACCTAAAATACAAGTGTTCATTTAACATAATCGAATTAGTGTTACCCGATATGTGGGCATTAATACCTAGTAAATAAACAGCTAATACTTTTTATATGCTCCAATACTTGAATGAGGTTTAATTTTTTGTTCTTATAAAAACTTTATTTTTACCGATTTTTTTTTATATTTAGGGAGATTGGGGTAAAGTACTTTAATCTTACTGTATAATATGTCAACCAATAATCTTTCGAACCTTCCAATGGAACTGTTTTATAAAAAGAATTGTCGTCTAACGTTTTTCACAAAATAACAAGAGTATTATTATTATTATTATTATTATTATTATTATTTTGTATTATTTTCGATGTTTTTTCAAATCAACAATTTTTGGTAGAAATGGAAATGTTGGGGCAAAGAGAAAAGTATTAAAAATTACAAATTTAATGATATTTAGTATTTATCTAATATGTTTAAATTATTTTTGCATTTACGAGGCCACACGAATATCAAAAATTCCAATAAGTTAAGAGTTCCCATAACTTCATGCTTCACTGATTTTTGTTTTTTCCGAACCCCTGCTACATTTAGATTTTTAGTATAATAGAAATGAAAAATTAAAAAAACTCACAAGATATTTAATTTAAATCAAATTCAGTTACCAAAATTAATTTATTTATTTATTAAATAACTTCCAACTTTCCTATGTTCTACTGCTTTTATTAAAGCATCATATATATATATATATATATATATATATATATGTATATATATGTATGTATGTATATATATATATATATATATATATATATATGTATGCTGCTTTAGTAAAAGCAGTAGAACATAGGAAAGTTGGAATATATATATATATATATATATATATATATATATATATATATATATATATATGCCAAAAAAAAGAATACTCTTAAGAGGGAATCTATGGTAGAAACGAGGTAGAGAGTAAGGGTAGAATAAGTTCAGCGGGTTATTTCTAAATAAAAAACAAGTTTTAAAAACGTTATAGAACTTATTTATGTTAATTTTATATTTATGAAAGCACATATATGTACATATGTAATTATATTTGGGAATTAGGGAATTTATGTATAAATTTAACTTCGACTTCACCTCAGGTAGAAAGGGTATATGTGTTTGCCATTCCGTTTGTAATTTCTACAATATTCATCTAAGACCCCAAAAACTATATATTTTATGGGTCCTTATTGATAGGGAAGTCGACATAACGTTGTCCATCTGTCTGTTGATATCACTTTTTAAAAAGCCCAGTTATCGGATGTATATATTTTATATATCAAGTTATAGGAAATATTTCTTAGAATGACAGAAAATCAACAAAATCGGTCCATTATTGGCTGAGATATCGAAAAAAAACGAAAAGGCCTCTCAAAGCATGTTTGTTTTCGAATTTTCTGTGCCACTATATAAGCTAACGACCTCGTTTTTGCACAGAAAATTCTGAATCTTTTTTGGAAAGTTTTCGAAGAAGAAATTAACAAAATGGGTTTATTAGTAATTGAGACATCGGTCAAAACGCATCCTTCGACTTTGTGAAGCTTCTGTATAGGCTTAAGAACTCGTTTTTTGCTAATCTGTTGTAAATATTTTTCTAAAATTTCGGTTTTTTGAATGAACAACATTTTCATAAACAAACAGGATATACGCATAAATTTGAAAAAAAAAAATATAAAAAATATACACAAACATATATAAAAAGCATTTTAATGAATTTCTGTGTTGTTGTTTTTGCATAAGCAAGTAGTAGTTGTTGATTGTAATACATACACGCAATCATTTTGTATTTTATTTGGACGTTTTTAGTTTAAACTAAAAAACGAAAATTTAAAAATAATTGTTATTTTCAGTCCCTGAGTAAAAGTAGGTCTAAATTATCCAATAGTGTTTCAAAACGCGTATACATTTAATATTTGCCATTATACCTTACTCGATATTATATTATATTATATTATATTATATTATATTATATTATATTATATTATATTATATTATATTATATTATATTATATTATATTATATTATATTATATTATATTGTATTATATTGTATTATATTGTATTGTATTATATTATATTATATTATATTATATTATATTATATTATATTATATTATATTATATTATATTATATTATATTATATTATATTATATTATATTATATTATATTATATTATAT